>JASANB010001753.1:0-5000 GCA_030248155.1 Sabatieria punctata
GGGAGGGGGAGTTGTGGGGGATCTGAGCCAAAATTTTGGGAGGGGTAGGGCACTAAAAACGCTCAAAAAATCAAAAAAATCGCAATTTCTGGGCTAAAAATCGTCAAAAATCGCTAATTTGGGCTTAAATACAGCTAAGAAGTGCTGTTTTGCAGGCGATTTTGGAAATTTTTGTGTCTGAAATTGTAAAAAAATTGCAAAAAGTTGCTCAAAAATTTACTTGCCAGAAAAATCGGAGGTCGTCTCGGGGGGAGGTCCCATCCAGGGGGGCGGGTCTGGTCTAAGTCGGGTGGGGGCAGACCTCCCAGACCTACTGTTATTTAAATATATTAATATTAAAATAAAACTATTATTAATAGTGCCATTTTAATAGTATTAAATTTATATTAATATTAAAATAGAGGGCCTACTATTATATTAAATTAAATTAAAAATACAAAGAGGGGCTGAATATTAAAATTTATTTTTAATAGTATTTTAATAGCATTTTAATAGTTTGACCTTGTTTGACAATGAAGGAGTTAGTTACCTACAATACTAGAATTTGAATCAGAATTTTTACCTCAGAAAATGATAAAAATTGAAGGTGTCTGACAGCCCTCTGAATCTCGAATCTTGGAAACTGTGGAACGTTTGTCAGTAATAGACATGACTGACAAAAGGACCTAATCTACTCAATAAACTATGTAACCTCCTTCCTGTTAAAAATGTCTCTATAACTATGCATCAATATTTTCTTTCAAATTTTAATGCCTAGGTTCTGTTCGAATGCAATTTCGAATATCTTAACAGGTCATCTGCGGAGAGGTTGGTGGGTCTGGCGCCGGCCGGGGGGTCTGAGCCCAAATTTTGGGAGGGGGTTGGGCACTAAAAACGCTCAAAAATCGCAAAAAATCGCAATTTTTCAGCTAAAATCGTCAAGAATCGCTAGTTTGGGCTGAAATACAGCTAAAAAGTGCTGTTTTACAGCCGATTTTGGCAAATTTTGTGTCTGAAATTGCAGAAAATCGCAAAAAATTGCTCAAAATATTACTTGCCAGAAAAATCGGAATGGGGTCGGAAAGGTCGTCTCGAGGGAGAGGTCCCCATCCGGGGGGTCTGGCCTAACTCGAGTACGGGGCAGACCCCCAGACTCCTCTGTTACATGTATGCTCAAAACCATGTTCAGACAAAGTCATTTTAAAAAGAATGGTCATGAATTTACAGAGAAAAATGCTTCTAAGTTGGATCTCTGATTAAATTTTCAACTTACACTAGCAAAATATGTTGTTTCACCGATTTGCTAAAGTGTCTCCAAAACTTTTTAAGTTCATTTTAGAATCTACTATTAAAATGCTATTAAAATACTATTAAAATTGTTATTTAATAGTATTAATATTAAATCTAAATTAAAACTAACAGGGGACTATTATATTAATATTAAATTAAAATTAAAATCGGCTAGTTCTATTATATTAATATTAAATTAAAATAAAATTTCACTATTGAAATAACAGTACCCAGACCCGCCTGTTACATGTATGGTTGAAACTTGCACAATTTGTTCATATCTGTAAAATACTGTTATTTTACTACAGTATAGTAAAACAAAAATTAGTAATACTACGTAGTGGTATTTTACTAGTAGTAAAATAATAGTAAAAAGTAAAATTATGAGCCAATAGTAAAGTAAAAATTAAATTAAATTGCCAAACGGGATCAATAGCAAAATAGAAATTTTAGTACTATTTTACTAGTTTTTGGTGAATTTCAGCCAAAATCTTCATCAATTTTGCACTAAAAGATGTGTGGGTGCAACTTCGTGACTCAAATTTTACACATTTTGCCTCTAAACTTCTGGAAAACCTTGTATCACGATCAAATTCAGCAACTATTTGGTACAAACAACGGTCAGTTATAAGGTCGTGGCATCATTGATGCAAAATTGCACCTTATGTCTAGTAAAATCATAGTAAATAGTAGTAAAATGAGTAAAACTATTAGTAAAACAAAAATTAGTAAAATCAGAGCTGCTTGATAGTAAAATAAAAATAAAAATTAAATTGAAGAGCTGAATTTGTAGTAAATTTAGTAAATAGTAAAATAAAAATCCACTAGCAAAATAACAGTACTGTAAAAGCAGTGGTTCGATAAAATGAACTCAAAATCGGCAAAAATGTGACCGAGGCATTTGTTCGTCCGAACACTTCAACAAAACTATTAATTCATGGCTTTAATTTTAAGGTAGGTTAGCGCGTCTGTTTAACTGCGGTACCGCGTTACTATACATTAATTTCACAACGAGAGTTCAGAAATTTACTATGCCAACCGACTAAAACTAATTAAACTTTCTAATTTAACATTGATGTCGAACGATTTTGAGCTGTGTAGAATTATCCATATCGAATATCATTGTGATTATTGCCGAATCGAAGCTCTGAGTTGGCAACTGAAAAAACGGAGACACTCTACATACATAGCTGATTAAAGAACATTAGAGCAATGATTTTCTCGATAAAACAGAAGCCGCAATGAGATACAACGTCCGCTCTGTGCTTGTGCGGGCGGAAACTAGCCGACAAAAAGTCACCCAAGGGCAGCCGAAATAATTGCTCGGCATCGGCCAACACACTCAGTCTTTTGCTTGTTCGCTCGCTTCCTTCGGACTGACTGCCTTTGTATTGAAGAGCTAATTGAAATAAAGCAAGGCAGCTCTTCGTAATTTGCTTGCAATGAAGCAGATTCTATTTTTACTCTTCAATCTGCAGTCCTGTTTTGGACATTCGCAAGAGTCGCTGCTGTTAAACGATTTGCTGCAGAACTATAATGTACACACGCGACCGGTAAAGAATGGTTCGACGCAGATTGTGGTCAAAGTGGATCTGGCAATTATTAGAATAGTGGACGTTGATATGAAAGGCGAAACTATGACTACTAGTTTACAGTTGATGCAAGAATGGGTGGATGAGTTTATTAAGTGGACTCCTGAGCAATTTCAAGGAATCGACAGACTTGAGGTAAAAGTGATCAGGGTGTTCTGATGATCTTGGGTTGCACAACAGCTGGGATGTAAGGTGTGTTTTTTTCGGTATTTAAGGGTCGGAAAGAACATAAATAGCGGAAAAAACTCAAGCTAAAATACCTAATTTATGTCATTTTTCAGTTAAAAAATGGACTATTGAAATGTACAGGGTGTGTCAAAAAAAACAACCCAGCAGATTTTTTGCTGTAGCAACCGCAAATCTCAACCGATTTGAATGAATCCGGCTTTAAATGAAAGATAAATAAATTCTTGAACGATTGGTGTAGCTTTTATTAAGATGCGTTGCTTAGTTCCTGAGATAATTGCTTTCAAAATCAAAACAGAGATTTTGGCAGTGCACAACAGAGATTAAAACAACCCAGCAGATTTCTTACTGTAGCAGCCGCAAATCTCAACCGATTTCAGTGAGTCCTATCATATATTAAGATACGATGCTTAGTTCCTAAGATATTTGCACTCAAAATCAAAACAGGTTTTGGCAATGAACAAGAGCGATTTTTATTATTCTGTTGCACTTTGACAAGGCGCACAGCTTGTGATACTGTATCATGCGTTCTTTTGTAACATTCACTTCCTTGATCATTGTTTTGCTTTGGTATTTACCTAACTGGCTTGTGTTGTGTTTCATAAAACTCTCTACTAAGTTCTGTCTGTTGTCTTCAAGAACACTACACTTCATAATAAAACCGATGCCTACTGCTCAGGGCTAACGTAACGAGGTTTTTCTGGTGCCACACATGCTTGGTTACTTCATTTGTAAAGTCTTGTTGGCCCTCAGCAGTAGGAATCCGTTTTGTTATGAAATGCATCGGAATCGCTCTTGTTCACTGCCAAAATCTCTGTTTTTTCAGTTAGAAGGAAAATATCTCAGGAACTAAGCACTGTATCTTAATAGAACCTTCACCAATCTTTCGAGAATTTACTTATCTTTCATATAAAGCAGGACTCATTCAAATCGGTTGAAATTTGCGGTTGCTAGAGCAACAAATCAATCTGCTGGGTTGTTTTTTTTTGACACACCCTGTATAATAAGCTAGACTGACTCAAAGCTGTTAGAAAAACAACAGAAAATGTATTTTGGCAGACAAATTTGGCAGTCTAAACGAAAAAGGCAAACTGCTGTAAGAAAATTTGCATATAGTGCTTATTGATGGAACCTGTCAGGGACTGTTTCATGCCTGTTTCGTAATTTATATCTACTATGTAAGACGAGTATTTCTGTTCTGAAAATACTCAGGAAGGCGTTAGAAAGCGTTAGGAATCATAAAACCAAGCTAGGGTACTCAGAACTTGAGCTGGAGTTTTTTCCGCGATTTTGGAAAAAAAAAAAAACCGAAAAAAAACAGGCCGAGGTTTTTTTCGGAAAGATATCCATCCCTGCATAGCAGTCTGACAGAACTGATTGCCTTCTGAATGACGCTGTTCTCAATAGAATCGAATACTGTAGAATCATTTTATTCTGAACGATGTGGCAATCAGGGTAGCAGTCAAGCAAGAGAGCTACGCTAGTAGTCAAGTTTTTAGGTAAAATTATTTTGCTTTGAAATCTCCAAACACAAACTACTAAGTTAATGATTAGTTTAGCTAACCTATTTTCGTCTAGAAAGCCAAAATCAAAGTTCACATCTATAAAGACTTTGTTTAGACGCAAATAGTAGTTTCGAAATACACATTCATTCAAATAAAATACAGAAATTTGGCCCAAAAGTTGCGCTTCTGAGAGAAATCATAAGGGCAGTTGACTGGGGTCCCTGTTGGAGTATGGTCATAATCGGTGCGGGAGACAATCGGATTCCTTTATGATTTGTACACAAGAAGATGACATAATACAGTACTTCGTAGGCAAAAACATGATTGATATTGAAAAGATTTTATCTCTTAGACGCAGAATTTTTTTGCGTGCCTGGCCATAGGGACATGCAATGCGTGCCTAAAAAATGGTAATCACGCAAAATATGTTTTTAAAATCACTGAAATT
>JASANB010001753.1:10000-41296 GCA_030248155.1 Sabatieria punctata
ACCTTAGTTTTAAGGCATGAAATGAACATGCAATAATGAGATCTAACTAACAATGACAAAAGGAAATACTGTACATGAATGTTGTTTTCCTGCCGGGTTCAGGTTTCCGTGAGTAAACGTTTACATACGTACATACGTTTATATGCGCAGATAATCTGGTATTTGTGCCAAACAATTTTATGAGCGCAATCTTCTATTCTTCACCGTGGGCATGCACCAGGTGGAAGATCGAAATTATTTAAGCCAAATTAGAGGACTGCTATTATTGCTGGATTCATAGCTCTACAGCGGTCCAATGGCTCGCTTGTTCCTCGTTGCACTTTTAGTCGCTATCTATGCTCTGGTAGGTGTTTAGAATGAAAATGCGACCACTAATGTCAAATTTTGTTTAGCATTCTGGAGCTTCCAAATCATGCAATTCAATCGCAGAGTGCCTACCAGGTTTGTTTTTTAGTAGACTAACAACTGCTCAAGGAACTAACCATCCATACATGTAGTAGCCCTCAATTCTAGATAAGCGTCTAAGCCTGGACCGCCTCATAGACTTGGGTAAGCGTCTGAGCTTGGACCGTCTATCAGAGTTTGACAAACGCAAGAAACGATTGAGCCTGGATCGCTTGATTGACCTCGGAAAACGACTTAGCCTAGACCGGCTCGGAGAATTCAAGAAACGCGGAAAACGACTGAGTTTGGATCGTCTCATGGATCTAGAAAAAAGGCTCAGTCTGGATAGACTGGGAGAGTTCGGAGACAAAAAGAAACGTCTTAGTCTGGATCGTTTGGGGGAATTCAAGAAGAAGCGCCTTAGCCTAGACCGGCTCGGAGAATTCAAGAAACGCGGCAAACGACTGAGTTTGGATCGTCTCATGGATCTTGAAAAAAGGCTCAGTCTGGATAGACTGGGAGAGTTCGGAGACAAAAAGAAACGTCTTAGTCTGGATCGTTTGGGGGAATTCAAGAAGAAGCGCCTTAGCCTAGACCGGCTCGGAGAATTCAAGAAACGCGGCAAACGACTGAGTTTGGATCGTCTCATGGATCTTGAAAAAAGGCTCAGTCTGGATAGACTGGGAGAGTTCGGAGACAAAAAGAAACGTCTTAGTCTGGATCGTTTGGGGGAATTCAAGAAGAAGCGCCTTAGCCTAGACCGACTTGGAGAATTCAAGAAACGCGGCAAACGACTGAGTTTGGATCGTCTCATGGATCTTGAAAAACGGCTCAGTCTGGATAGATTGGGAGAGTTCGGAGACAAAAAGAAACGTCTTAGTCTGGATCGTTTGGGGGAATTCAAGAAGAAGCGCCTTAGCCTAGACCGGCTCGGAGAATTCAAGAAACGCGGCAAACGACTGAGTTTGGATCGACTCATGGATCTAGAAAAAAGGCTCAGTCTGGATAGACTGGGAGAGTTCGGAGACAAGAAGAAACGTCTTAGTCTGGATCGTTTGGGAGATTTCAAGAAGAAGCGCCTTAGCCTAGACCGGCTAGGAGAATTCAAGAAACGCGGCAAACGCCTGAGTTTGAATCGACTCATGGATCTAGAAAAAAGGCTCAGTCTGGATAGACTGGGAGAGTTCGGAGACAAGAAGAAACGTCTTAGTCTGGATCGTTTGGGAGAATTCAAGAAGAAGCGCCTTAGCCTAGACCGGCTAGGAGAATTCAAGAAACGCGGCAAACGCCTGAGTTTGGATCGACTCATGGATCTAGAAAAAAGGCTCAGTCTGGATAGACTGGGAGAGTTCGGAGACAAGAAGAAACGTCTTAGTCTGGATCGTTTGGGAGAATTCAAGAAGAAGCGCCTTAGCCTAGACCGGCTTGGAGAATTCAAGAAACGCGGAAAACGACTGAGTTTGGATCGACTCATGGATCTAGAAAAAAGGCTCAGTCTGGATAGACTGGGAGAGTTCAGAGACAAAAAGAAACGTCTTAGTCTGGATCGTTTGGGGGAATTCAAGAAGAAGCGCCTTAGCCTAGACCGACTTGGAGAATTCAAGAAACGCGGAAAACGACTCAGTTTGGATCGGTTGGTGGATTTTGACAAGCGACTGAGCCTAGATCGACTGCCTGAAGTAGGAACGGACTTCAAGCGAAAGCGAGGTATGTAAGACTTGAAACTTACCTTCATGGACTACATTAAGATAGGAATGAACATATGAACAAGTAGTTGGACACAAGCTAATAAATCGTTTAACAGACATCTATTTCATCTATATGATTTTAGGATTGCCTTGAAGAATTGGTTTGAAGGTCATCAGTGATCTAGCAACAACGGATCTGTGCACAATTTATAGCTGTATTCAAATGTGTTGTAAAACTGAGAAAATCTCAGACTTTGCTTTTAATATTCGCTCATACCTATTAGCCGCCCACAATCTCGAGCCGATAGCAAGTCCTCATTTTCTGCAAACTCAATATCACCTCCAGACTAGCGTGCGTCATTAACGGAGCAAACCGGAGCCTTGCCTAGATAAGAACAAAAACAACTGGCAGCGGAAGCTTTTTCAAGCTCTAATCTGCCGCAATTGTATGCCGGTTTGTGACTATAAATATTCATCGGTCTGAATAGGTTCATTCATTTATTTCCACAGCCCAGATGATATCCCGTCTGGGACTGGTTTTTGTCTCAATTGTACTGCTTCCTTCGACTATATGGGCCCAGACATGTCACCATCCCAGCGCCGTTTCGCTGTTGTCGCGATTTTTGGACTCCAACCCTAGAGCAGGCGCATCAGAGGTGGCAAGCTACCTCAGACCCGGCTGGAGTGTGGTGACAGTTAAGAGGGAGTGCTTCGCGTATCACAGTTTGTTCCAATTCGATATATGGCTGCACAGCGGGTCCTACTGTGCTGTTGAGCACAAACGCATGGTGTACATGATTTTTCGTCAGAACCCTCTAGATGTCACTATGATGGCTACGGTCAATCCAAACGTTCCTGAGAAACGATGGAGAATCATGAGTATGGTTTCTTTTCAATTACTAGAACAGAAACGATACAATGTTTAGAATAGACTGAGTAAATTCTAAAGATTTCTTGCACGATGATAATGTATTCCTTTCCTAGCCCATTGTTTTAAAAAATCACAGCGGTTGATTTTGAACCTATGTGTTCAGATCAGATGCCCAGAAACCTTTTGAAGAACAACACGAAGTGTGACGTGAGAGGAAAAAAACAGACCGAGTGCATGTCATGTCCCTTCCCGGCAGCAAAGGTCTTATTACTGACAACGCTGCTGCATATCAGTCGGTCAGCGTCTGTCAGAAATCTTCAGTGGAAGTTGGAGACCTGGTTCGGACTGAAGTGGAGCGTTTTCAAGTGCTTTACAAATCCTTGTCAAATTAGAATGCATGTGAAGTTTACAAAGCGCTACTTTTGCAGGTTTACCTTCAAACGCTTCACCTATGTGGCCTATGCTAATTGAGTATACTTATTGCGGTCAATTTGGAAAGTCTTACTCTTTGTAGTGTGGCGATAAAAAATTGAAACTATACCATTTTCTGAAGATTGTGAACAATTTAGTTGACTGCAGACGGTTTCATCAAGAAGGTAGTCAAAGGTACAGGAGGCCTATGCTATTTGCAAGAATAAAACACCAAGAATATTCCATTCCGCCGTTCGGGTCTGTCTTTGCGCGAAAATACCCACAGCAGAAAATGATTTTAGATTTGTCATAGGTTAGTGAAGCTGCACAAAATTCAAATCGCTCAAGTACTGGCGGTTTACGTTCAATTGGTCGCGATCGATTGGTCGCCATTTCAATTGATCGCAAACTTAATTGATCGCCAGTTTAACATTTTCTAATTAATTGGTCGGTCTGCCACTTTCTCTGCAACCATAAAACTTGTAACAGAAACGCATGCAGCACACACTGACCTTAAGTAGGCTAGAAAATCAAATTTCAAGTCTTCAAGCTTCCTTATTGCCTCGATTGTATGTACTAACAGGGTTCTGTATAGGAGGCAGCGTTGAAAGAAATAGAAAATTTGCACAAATTTACTTACTACTATCAAATTATGCAAATTTTATGGAAATTCTCTAACTTTTTAACAGTGCTTCCTAATATAGGTGTGTTGGTCATACTCAATGAAAGGCTCTCATTTACCTAAGCAACCGCAAATCTCAACCGATTTGAACGAATCCTTTTTTTAAATGAAAGCTAATAAATGCTTAAAAGATTGCCGAAATTGTTATAAATGTACTCTGCTTGCTTCGATCCTGAGAATTGAGATATACGCCCTCAAAGACAAAACAGTGATTTTGGCAATGAACAAAAGCGATTTTTAGTATTCCGTTACACTTCAACAAAACAGATTCCTACCACTATGCTGATGGCTATTGGAGGCTTTATTGGAGAAACACACTCTCGGTTTACCTCACCAGTAAAGTCTGGTTAGCCCTCAGCAGTAGAAATCTCTTTTATTGTAAAGTGCAATGGAATCGCTCTTGTCTTGTTCTTTGCCAAAATCTGTGTCAAATTTAGGGCAAAAATCTCAGGAACTAAGCGGAGTATCTTAACCCTTTGTAAATGACCAAAGCCATATGGTGTAGTTGACCAACCTATCGGAAAGTTGTTTCATACCTATCGGAAAGCTATTTCACAACCCCTCAGAAACGCGCTTTCAACCACACAGGGAAAACGTCTTTTGAGATACGGTTACTGCGATCTGCTAATGTATCACAGTTAGAGATCGCATTAACCGTGCCTTGTAACCGCATTAACCGTAGCTTGTCATCGTATTTAACTATCGTAGACGGTCTGTCTACAAAGATCTCATTAGCACATCGTTAATACGTTAAATGCGTTAAATACGAATCATCCAAAGCCATTCCAGAACGCAGTGCTGACTGTTGTAGCACGGTTAACGTGATCTGCTAATGTGATTGTTGCAGATGATCTGTAAGTGTACATTAGAAGATTTCATTTAACGCATCATCAGTCAGTAGTGTTTCCGATCAAATTAAAATTAAATAACAAAATTAAATTGTTTTGGCCAAAATCACTAAGTAAATAGCAATTTAATAACAAATTAAATTTCTCGCGATGACTGTCAAACAAAATAAAATTATATTCAATTTCGTAAAATTGGCCCAAAAATTTGATAAAAATTTAATATGAATTTGATACAAATTTGCTTGGTTTGGCAGCTTCACTAACCAAAGTCTGACTACAAAACAAGAAGTTCATTCCAAAGATGACCTTGTCCATGCTTATAGCAAAGATCAACTCATTAAATGCTAATTTGTAGACCATTTGTCGCCATATAAATATAGGTCAACTCATCTTGAACTGATACGACCCAAGTTTTGAGCTGTTTCCTCAGGAATTGAGTATTGATTTTAGCAAATTTATATTTAATTCATATCAAATAACAAATTTGTATCAAATTAAATTTCAGAATTTGGGTACCAAGCAAATTAATAGCAAGTTATTTTCTTCTGAAGGCTGAGCAAGCAATTTAATAGTTATTTAAATTTACTCGGAAACACTATCAGTCAGAGGCGCCGCGCCGCATTATCACATCGTTACTACGCTAAATGCGATCTTGTTATGCGATCTGTAACTGTACGTTAACAGATCGCAGTAACCGTATCTCAAAAGACGTTTTCCCTGTGCCAGTCGCAAACTCAAAATTTGTTGTTTTAGATGTTCAGATAATGCTTGCCATTGAAATGATTAAAAAAATAACTTTCAGTCTATCTGTTTTCTGCACTAAACCAAGACAAACTGAAAACAACCTATCGGAAAGCTGGACCGAACCAATCGGAAAGCTGGGAGAAACCTATAGGAAAGCTGGGCCGTGAACCTATCGGAAAGCCGGGAACTTTCCGATAGGTTCAAACCCCGGTCATTTCCAATAATGAAAGTTTCACCAATCTTTGAAGGACTTATTTATCTTTCATTTAAAACAAGACTCATTGAAATTGGTGGAGATTTGCGGTTGCTACAGCGAAAAATTTGCGCGGTTTGGGCGGAGTCTGTTTATGTGAAATGCATGGCAGGCAAAGTTTCTGCCAGTACACCAACAGACACAGATTAGGATTTGGTAGTTATGTTGTCTAAGCAGGCTTTTTACAGTCAGGCACTTAACGCCGTTTATGGTACCGACACCATATAAGGTGCCGGTACCATATATGGTACCGGTACCGTAGGTAGTGGTACCATATATGGTACCGGCACCATATATGGTACCGGCACCATATATGGTACCCCTACCTTCGGGGCCTGTGGTGGTACCATATATGGTACCCCCACCTTCGCGTTTTTCCGGTACCGGTACCATATATGGTACCACTCCGTTCAGATTTCGTACCATATATGGTACCGTCACCGTCACCATATATGGTACCGGCACCCATGGCCATGGGTAGGGCTACCATATATGGTGCCGGTACCATATATGGTACCGGCACCATATATGGTACCGTCACCATATATGGTACCACTACCCTCGGTACCGGTACCATATATGGTACCGGCACCTTATATGGTGTCGGTGCCAGTGTGGTGCACTTTGAAAATTTGAAACTAGGTAAAGTAATACTAGGTAAACTTGTCACCTAAGAAACTAGGTAAAGTAATACTAGGTAAAGTTCTCAGCTAAGAAACTAGGTAAAGTAATACTAGGTAAACTTGTCACCTAAGAAACTAGGTAAAGTAATACTAGGTAAAGTTCTCAGCTAAGAAACTAGGTAAAGTAATACTAGGTAAAGCCCAGAAAAACTAGGTAATACTAGGTAAATCTAAAACGCTCGAAATCAAGTCAAAATATTATTTGTGGTTCAATAGAACAATGATGAAGTTAGTGGAGTTAAAATTTACGAAATTTGACACATTTCAAAGTAAATGTTTGTATTTTATTGATCAAATAAGTCAGAAATTCATTTTCTGGGCCACTGTAATTGTGGGAAAGCCGGAAATTTGAAGGTTTGCTGACAGAAAAAGCCACGTAAAACTGAAAATATCAAACTAGGTAAACTTGTTTTACCTAGAAGTACCTAGTTATGTGGATTTAAAACTAGGTAAAGTAAAACTAGGTAAAATAGAGTAACCAGCAACTAGGTAAAGTAAATCTAGGTACTTTTCCCGAATATTAACTAGGTAATACTAGGTATACCTAGTTACCTAGTTACCTAGATAAAAAGTGCACCACACTGGTCGGTGCCATAAACGGCGTTAAGTGTCTGACTGTTTTAGCGCTCGAAACAATGGAGGACATCAAAATATTCATTATCAAGTTGAACAAACTCGCTGACTTCAAATTTTGTTTGCTGTTCTGACCGTCCGAATCGAAACTATGTTGCTAAAGGCGCATTCATACTTTGGTCGAAAAAGATCGCCTGGCGACTTTTCTGCAGAAAAACTCGTTCAAAGTATGAAACGCGCCCAAACGCCGCGAGAGATCTTTCGCTGGCGACAAAAATCTACAAACATGTACAGGGTGATTGCCATATCCCGCCAGGTTTCGCAAGCTCAGAACTTCTTTATTTGTGGATCGAATCGGCTGATTTTTTAATATGATATGTGGACCCACTTCGCATTTTACTGCTTCAAATTTCAACAAATTCCATGAACTACATCAGTAGTTATTCACTTCAACGTGGTGGTCACTGTTTTCAATCAGTTTCTGCAACCGCTGGTGGTATTCCACCGTCCACGCTGGTTGGTGGACGCTTTTCCGAATCTTGTTGGACAGACTGCCCTCTTCGATCAGCCATTCATGCCACCAGAAAATGCAGATATCTCTTGGAGGCTCGGGTTCTATCCCAATTTGTAGGCGGAACAATCTCAGTGCTTTTGGTCCACTCAAACTGCACAGCGCATTTTGCACGTTCCTTCACCGAAAAAGCTATCACAACTGCTAAAAATGTCGGTTTGTGTTGAAAAGTGAATAAAGCGTCAACCCGCTATTGTTTAAGAATCTTTTCCACACTCAAACACTAGCCTAATCGCGCACAAACCAAATATATTTAGGGCCAATGTTGGAAATTTCAGTCTGCCGTAGAATTGCCCGTTTTCAGGCATTTCGTAATGAAATAAGCTGAAATTTTAAACAGTAAAATGCGAAGTGTGTCTACATCAGGGGGGGGGTCGCACGACGGACTTTTCCAAAATATGATGGGCGCCACTTCGTCAAGCGCTTATAACTTTTGAAGCAAAAGGGGCACAGTAATGGGCCTCCCAGCATTCGACGTGGTTTGCGGCCGGCTTTCAAACACAATAACTTCAGTCTTCCTATGTCTATTGGTTGGCGCGGAATTCAAATTTTGCTGCTTACCAAAGTGCGTGAAACAGCTACGAAACGGAACGATAGTCACATTTTCCGAATCCTTAGCATCCAACCAATCATTCTATGGGTAAACCGACGTGCAGTGTTCAATCATTAGTTC
The DNA here is from genome assembly GCA_030248155.1 of Sabatieria punctata. Taxonomy (NCBI): domain Eukaryota; kingdom Metazoa; phylum Nematoda; class Chromadorea; order Araeolaimida; family Comesomatidae; genus Sabatieria; species Sabatieria punctata. The sequence goes on from JASANB010001753.1 coordinate 18,382, forward strand.
GGCTTACCAGAAAAACTGCCAAGAAGTAGTCGAAAAAGCCAGATGGCCGGAACATTTCGGCCAGATGCACCCCACACAGTTACCGCAGCCTATCATTTTGCACACCGCCGAATGCGCACGGACGTGGGCCATCGTTTCGTGGCACACCCATTGCCCTACGTGCTCATACAAAAGAGTTATGTGCCGAATACCCCGTAAAATCGATGATAAAAACCGGACAAATTCCAAAAATGCAAAAGACCTCAGAAGAAAATTTTATGCTGGAAGGTCATGCACTATACCGATCGAAAGGTCTCAGTCCGCTCTACAAATCGTATTCAAGACATGTTGAAATTTCCTCCTCAGTTCTCCGAAATTTGCATGTTTTTCTGGAGCTATAATTTAGGGTTGCTGACCAATGCACAGTTGCTGGGCAAAAAGAGGCATAAAACAGGTACGAAACGGAAATCTGAGTACATTTTCGGAATCCTGAGATTGTTAGCTATCGTTTGGTGGGTGAGCCGCCGCGATTAGAGCAAGTGTATGGGCGACAGCCGTGAAAACCTGTCGAAAAATCAGTCAGAAAATGCACCATTTTCGATCCAATTTTTGAATGGTCGCCGTTTTGGCGCATGAGTCAGCAGAACAATGAGGCTTCCACGGCTGGATTGCCCACGCAATTATCTGTGCAATGCGCCATTAGCTGGCCCTCTAGCTTGAAGGGCGCCAGAACGGTGCGCACGTTTGTCAGATGTTGCATCGGCACTACTTTTGCTAGCCAGAAAAATTTGAATTTCGCGCCAACCAATAGACATAAAAAGGCTGGAGTTGTTGTGTTTGAAAGTTCGCCGCAAACTACGTCGAATGCTGGGAGGCCCATTCCTGTGCCCCTTTTGCTTCAAAGGTTATAAGCGCTTGACGAAGTGGCGCCCATCATATTTTGGAAAAGTGCGTCGTGCGACCCCCCCCCCTGGTCTACATATTATATTAAAAAATCAGCCGATTCGGTCCACAAATTAAAAAGTTCTGGGCTTGCGAAACCTCGCGGGATATGTGAATCACCCTGTACGTAGTTTAAAAAAATTCAACTATTTTTGTCGCCTCGCCGGCCCTTGTTCTGATTAATTTTCAATGGCAGCAAAGTTATTAATGATATTGTGTTAGTGCGAAACGACTATAACAATGCAGGAATAAGCGCAAAAAATTTGGAAGAAGCTCGCAAAAAATGTCTGTTGAGCAGAAAATTTTTATCTACACGGAGCGACAGTTTTTCTACAGAAAAGTCGCCTGGCCATCTTTTTCTAATCGAGTATGAATCACCTTAAGTAACCGAGCGGAACCAGGGCAGTCGCTGATCCAGCAGTTTGGAAACACCGTTCATGTCCCCTGAAATTTCATAGCTTTAGCCTCCTATAATTCCAATTGACTCATGCTTTACTGTGCCGGTTCGATGTCTCAAATATTTCTTCTCTATCCCAGTTAAATAAGATCAGCTACTGTTGTTTGTGTGTACACACATACACGTTTACCATACACAAAATTACATATTGTTTTTCATTGTGTATACACATACACACCCATACACGTACACATCAGGCATGTGAGGTGTGATTTTTTCGGTGTTTTTTCGTTTTTTTTCGGAAAAAACCGTTTTTTTCCTAAGGGTCGGAAAAAAACATAAATCGCTGAAAAAAGTCAAGCTGCGATGTATAATAGGCCACACTGACTCTAAACTGTTAGAAAAACAACAGAACAGACCAAATTTGGCATGATAAAACAAAAATGCAAACTGCTGTGAGAAAATTTGCATATAGCGGTATTGATGGAACCTGTCAGGCACTGTTTCATGCCTGTTTCGTGATTTATATCTATGTAACACTTGTGTTTCTTGTCTGAAAAGACTGAGGAAGGCGCTAGAAAGCGTTAGAATAATAAAACTAGGCTAGGATACCGAGAACTTGAGCTGGAGTTTTTTCCGCGATTTCAGAAAAATCCGGAAAAAATTGAAAAAAAACAGGCCGAGGTTTTTTCGGAAAATATTCATCGCTGACACATACACATACACATACAGATTGAAAATTCCGATACACATTACCATACACAAGCACTGCTTGAAATGTATATTTTTGTGTATCTGTATTTGATCAGCAAAATTCGACAAAGTGTGAAAGAGAATTCAAGGATTTGCTTGTTTTTGTTGTACTGACAGAAACTAAAAATCCGGATAAAGCCTTTCAATACGGCTATAAGTAACTCAACTTCAAAGCTATCCCAATTTTAAAACAACTGACTATGAGAAATATGGTTTTCTAGTATTTCTCGCTCAAAATCTTACCAAAAATTTCCATTTTCTCTGCGATACACACACATTATTTTTCTGAATGTCTATACACAAATTACCATACACATTTGCCAGTGATTGTGTATACACATCCACATTCTCAAAATCCATTACCAAACAACGGTACGATCAGCACGTACCATATTTGAGAAATCGCCTCATCTGCTTGACTACGTTCTGAGCCATGCGCGCACGGACAAACGCCGGTCGGAATGCGCTTGCAGACGAATGCGTAATTACAAACACAACCAACAACAAGCAACAATAGACGAATTTGGCGCTATTTTTTCGGTTCATCATAGGAGGACCAGTGGTGGCGTGGCAAAATTGCTTCCACCTCAGCCAATATAGATAGACTGATGTGTGTCTGTCTAGATGGAATGATGATCGATAATGCTTCTTTTCAATTAAGCTGGCTTTTAAGCAATTATATGTAGAATTTCGCTTTCTCTCAGACTTGAAGATAACGCCTAATGGAGTGACTATATATTTTATGAGTGATCCTTCTTTCTATATAATACTGTAAAATTTCCTATAAAGATGTAGATGGGTGAAAATTGGCAGAATTTCAAATTTAAGGTTGAAAATATCACATAACGCCTTGCGCAGACCATTGTCAAACTCAGAAAAGATTCGGAATTTTGTCTAGGGTTAGGTATTGAAAATCGCCGAAAAATTTTAAAATGTAACGATCCAACCGCTTGCATAGGCGGAGCTGGGCGGCGTCGATTGATAGCGAGGATAATTGAACAAAGTATCTACTACGTGACTAAACAGCCGGGGTTGTTTTGTTTTTGTCGGCCATCTGGCCCTTAATATAATAGGCCAATAATAAAATATTTACAATTTTCTGCAGCACAGCAAAGTGGGAGCAGCTCCAGCCAGTTTGAACATCTACGGCAACATATGTAGTGCGCGGAATCCCCCTAATTCCCGAAAACCGAGCCGCAGCCAAACCATACATGGGCCGGGGGGTAAGGGGGCTTTACCCTCGGCCTGCCATACCCTCCTTCCTGATTGGACCTACCCGAGGTCTCCAGACCACCCATCCCGATTTTTCCGGCCCATGTATGAGCGAAACTACTCCAATTGGAGTATGCTCTGCCTCAATCAAAGGGTTAAGAAAAGTACAGTAAACTACATCTACATTTACGTACACAGTCGTTATCCCTTTAGCAGAAGCTACTCCATTTGGAGTAGTACCCCACATAGAATCACCCATTGCGTGCGGCTCTTTTTAGCATAAATGTGATTGGAAAATAAAAGTGCAAATAAAAGTGATTGGTCAGTCACGCTTTTTTGTCAGACAATGCACAGTGCTGCATACAACGTGTGATTGGCCAGTCACGTCTTTTTGTGAAAATTTCAGTGATGTTAAAAACACATTTTGCGTGATTACCATTTTTTAGGCACGCATTGCATGTCCCTATGGCCAGGCACGGAAAAAATTTCTGCGTCTAACAGTTATAATAATGCAATTTTTAATTGATAGTTTTGTATTTTAATTTCAAAAACACATTTAAATTGGCCAAAGGGGAACGTTAGCAAAATAATATATGACCGTTTTATGGAACACACATAGTAAAGGCCATATGTACTGTATGGCTGAAAATAGTTGCACTGAAATGTTTATTCCTGGATTCGTAACCACTTTTTAAGAGGAGTTTTGACAGGTTGTGTTTATTTCATGCTAATGCTTCTGAATACTTCACGATCGTATTGGGGAACATAATAGCGTAGATACTTTAGGATTGCCTTTAGCTTCGCTTCCCGAGTTGCACTCATCAGATCTCCACCACCAGTGGGATGTTTATTTCTGCAAGTAGACATGTACTGAAAGCAGGGATGTGAGGTGTGTTTTTTCCGCTGTTTTTTCCGCGGAAAAAAACATAAATCGCGGGAAATACTAGCTAATTGATGTCATTTTTCAGTTAAAAAATGGACTTTTGCATTGAATAATAGGCCAGACTAACTCAAAACCGTTCGAAAAACAAAAGAAAAGACAAAATTTGGCAATCTAAAACCGAAGTGCAAACTGCTGCAAGAATTATTTGCATATGGAGTTTATTGATTAGCTATTACTTTTGTTTATTTTTCTAATTTCATTTTTAAAAGAAGGTAAATTTTCCTTTCTGTTACATGTATGGTTGGTCTCAACTGTGGACGCCAATTTCTCCCGATCCAGAGCGAATCTAGCTAAACTGAATGCATTTGCGAACTCAGCACACAAAACTGCACATAATAGTATGCTAACCACTAAGGTTTGCAGAAAACAATTTTTTTGAACACCTTTGAGTGGCCAAAACACTCTCCTCCCCCTAAACAGCACACTTTAGTGCGCTCATTTTGTTTGGCCAACTCATATCTAACTTTTTTTTTAAATATTAGCTTGGCAGGGCCTTTGCAGAAAAACTTATAAAGATTTTTCGAAAAAAAACGGAGTGGCATTTTGCGGCAATTTCGTAGTTTTCGGTGATTATATTTCTAACCAGCAAAGATCTGGAAACGGGAGTACCAAATGAAAGGCCATTGGAACAGCTACAAAACCATATGCGAGTCCGGATCCTAGCTTAAGAAACGAATGAAGGGTGATCGTTTGAATGGAGGGTGTCAGAGCTATTAAAATGAGCGCGAAAATTGCTGCCGACCCAACTTTGAGGGGGTGTAGCTCCGGTTCCAGGGGGTTGCTGGTGGCCGGGCATGCACCGTTGGTCTTCGACTGTGCTCTATTTTAATAGATATAATTATCAGCCAGATCCGTGAGATGACCCTGCTTGCCCCCTCAAAGCTGACTTTCTCGCAAAATGCATCTTAAATTTGTATTACTTACCAATACTTAACTTACCAATACTTTTAATTTGGTGCGCTATTCTACTTACTTTTGATAGGTGCGTTGCGGATACTTGGAAAACGCGGACAAAGTAGCAAATGCAAGCAGAAGAAGCAGCACTATTTCCACTTTCATAACGGCGACAATTGGGCAACTGTGCAGCATCTAAAAAAGCCTTCAATTCGGTCCAGGCCTTTGGGGATGTCGACGTTTATTGCAATAAATTTTCTCAAACCTACCCAGGCGTGATAGCGGCACCTTTTTGTCGGCTAAAAGTTGGTTCTAGAGCGCATTTAATCCGAACCACTCCAAGAAGCCATGAAGCAGCAGGTGCTTGCGACAGCAGGCCCTACTAGCTTTTGAATGGAAGGCAAAAGGTCTGATTTATTATTAACGCTGCAGTAGACTAATCTAATATAAGTTAGGACACTTACATATTTATGTAGGGACCTCTCAGCTCACACGGCAGCTTTGAAATATTGCTTAGGCGCGGAGAATGGCAAATCGGTGCATAATTGAAAAGACTGGACTATTGGCTAAGCTGGAAGGCAAAGCACTTCTTATAATTGGTTTCCGCTACAGAATATTTACTAAATAGCTCTACTGAATTTTGCATTCGATTTGCTATGCATGCAGAAAATACGTATGTGTATCGGTCGGCAACAGAACGTTCTAGCGTAATTCAAACAGAAATGCACGGGGGTAGACACCCTGTATTACTCAACTTTTCTGCTTCTTAAGGCTTCTGGATAGCTTTTGAAACTGCTGTTTTTAGGTTCAATCAGAAGGTTTACTGTAGATAGAATGTTCCATAGAAAAAAGAACAAACGAATTACTAATAGGTAGCTATATCAGTTAATACACGTTGTAATAGTAGTCCAACGCTTTCTTAGAATTGCGATGGTAGGCGGCCGGATGCCCCCGTTTCTTCTTTATTGGGTAGTCAGCACCGACGCTGTGCATGGCGGCTGGGTGCATGCGCTTGAAGGGCACGGCTGCAAGTTGGACAGGTTTTTAAATTGAATTCGCTTTTTCATGTCTATTTGTCAGCACAAAAGATCGATCACTCCTTAGCGTCCATGCGACAGCTTGAAAATGAAGCGTCGATTTTTTTGACACCAGCTCGACAATTTGTCCGACTTATACAGTAGAGAAAATTTACTATAAGACAAGACTTATCGCTTCGCTTAGCGCTGCCCTATTATTTTTTCGTGATCGCGTTTGGGGCGTTGTTATTGCAGCGTGCCCGTTAATTATTTCATTGCTATAGTAGTCGCGTCTTGGCCACGGGTAGTTTACGCTATCCCGTGTGTCACGGCGGCCCCGGCATCTGCGAGAGCGGTTGTTTGTGGGTTGGAAACCGGTCGAAGCGACTGGAAGTAGTCGACGTAAAGCCCAACCCAGACCACCGAGAGCCGGTGAAGGCCACTAGGTAAATGGGAACCGAACCGGAGGAGCTGCCGTTGCACTCTATGACAGCAAAGGGGAGGGATGTTTGTAGACAGGGCACTCCATTGAAAGGCTCTGATAAGAGCGCGGGGGTGTCCTGAGCTGTCCGAAAGGACAGTGGAATCTAGACAAACAAACAAAATGCTACATTGGCCATCTCACTCAAGTAGCCTCTTTTTTCTGAAAATACAGGTATTTTTGTCTTAAACACAAGCAATCTTTATATATGAGTTTTAGTCTAACAATTGTTTGCAAGTTTAATCAAAGAAAATTCTCTCAAAGCGACAGTATTCTACATAGGAAACACCTACAAAGCGTTGATAGTAGTGCGCGTTGGAGCACTATTATTAGAAGGGCGCTACTAGTAGAGCGGCGCTAGTAATGGAGCGTGGCTTTTATTAAAAGTTGTACGGCATTTACAAGACTCTAAAGGTGAAATTTAATTTGAAAACTGGACGTTTTAACTTGAATTTGAGACGTTCTGTTGCTAATTTTTGTGTTTCATCTGGGGTGTCTTGTCTAAAACTAAACTTTCGCCGAAAATTACTACAGTCGTGCCTCGTTGATATGGCCACATCGGATCGGGACAAGGCCCAAATGGCCATATTATCGAAATAGCCATATTAACAGATCATAAATCACTACTGTTATTTTACTAGTGGATTTTTATTTTACTATTTACTAAATTTACTACAAATTAAGCTCTTCAATTTAGTTTATATTTTTGTTTTACTACCAAGCAGCTCTGATTTTACTAATTTCTGTTTTACTACAGTAATACAGTATAGATCAAAAAAATGTCCCATCGCTTTTTCGGCCTTCACTCAAACGTTTCGTTCTCAGTCACTTCTTTACCGATTTGGCTCAAATTTTCAGCAAAAATTAACAACATGGTTGGCTAAATATTCTGCAAGTGTGGTGCCAAAATTCCGACTCATACTGGTTTTATGACCCGAAAACTAGGAATGAGGGTGGTCCACGCAAATTTAATTTTTTTCGGGAATACAAGGAGTACAGGCCTGAAACTTGCAGGAATGATTGGTGTTGCTACTGGGCATAACATACTAAGCGGGCAGCCCTGTAGCTCAAAGGGCACTAAAATGGGGGGATTTCAAAAACATGAGTGAAAATCCCATAGTTAAGAAATCTGCACCTTCTAGAATCAAAGCACTGAATCTGTTGTTAATCAACATAGATTGTAGCAGGAAGTTCGACAAATAAATGAACCTGATATTTAAGCTCTGTTCCGCACCATAGTAACCATCCCTGCAGCGTTTTTTGAAAATTGAAAATCTTTAGAATCGTCATTTTGCCGGTTTTACGAAGAAAAGTCATATTTCGTCATGTTTTTGAAATTCCCCCATTTTAGTGCCCTTTGAGCTACAGGGCTGCCCGCTTAGTATGTTATGCCCAGTAGCAACACCAATCATTCCTGCAAGTTTCAGGCCTGTACTCCTTGTATTACCGAAAAAAATTAAATTTGCGTGGACCACCCTCATTCCTAGTTTTCGGGTCATAAAACCAGTATGAGTCGGAATTTTGGCACCACACTTGCAGAATATTTAGCCAACCATGTTGTTAATTTTTGCTGAAAATTTGAGCCAGATCGGTAAAGAAGTGACTGAGAACGAAACGTTTGAGTGAAGGCCGAAAAAGCGATGGGACATTTTTTTTATCTATACTGTAATTTTACTAATTTTACTACTATTTTACTACGATTTTACTAGTCATTAGGGGCAATTTTGCATAAATGTTGCCAAGATATTATGAATAATTAATGTTGGTGCTAAATAGTTGCTAAATTTGATCATGATAGAAGGTTCTCGAGAACTTTAGAGACGAAAATGTGTGAAATTCGACTCACAAAAGTGCGCCCACACATCGTTTATTGCAAAATTAATTAAGATTTTGGCTGGAATTAACCAAAAACTAGTAAAATACTACTAAAATTTTCATTTTACCTTTGACGGTCTTTGTTAATTTAATTTAATTTTTACTTTACTATTGGCTCTTAATTTTACTTTTTACTATTATTTTACTACCAGTAAAATTCCACTAGTATTACTGATTTTTGTTTTACTATACTATAGTAGAAGAAAACTGTCAGTTTTTTCGGCAATCTAAAAAAGAAGGCAGTTTGATGAATATGATATATACCTCGCTTTTCGTTTTGTCCGAAAGAGTCGTACTCCACTGGGGGCAGATAGCCCTCTATGAAGGCTTGCGACACTGCACAACACAACAAAGAGCAGAAGGAAAGTAGGGCCGGCAGACATAGCTGGAAACCGAAACTGAACGCAAAGTCGTTTCCAACGGAAAATTGATGGGGAAATTGAACTGGCACCGGACTCAGGGGAGCGGTCCATTTATCTGTGTGATCTGTCTTTGCCTCTGCCCTGCCTCTGTTCTACGTGGGTAAATTAATGATGGGATAAAGGCAAATTCATTTTGACTCTCTGCTAGCTTATAGCTTTTGAGTTGAAAATTAAGCTTGACTGCAGCTTAAAGCAGTTTAGGACACACAGTCTTAATAATCGATAAGTAATGATGGCTGTACATAAGCACTCACCATATACGTGATTGAATTTAATCATATTATTGGCCTGACACAATGAAACATTCGGTTTTCTGTTAAAACAACCGTTGTCCTATGCAAATAATACGTTAAATCAACGAAATAAGAATTGATAAACCTGAATTTTTACTTCAGGGATGTGAGGTGTGTTTTCTTTTTGGTACTTATTTTTCCTTTTTTTCCGGAAAAAAACGGTTTGTTTCCTAAGGGTCGGAAAAAACATAAATCGTGGAAAAAACTCAAGCTAAAAATATGACAATTTATGTCGTTTTTCCGTTAAAAAATGGACTTTTGCTATGTATAATGGGCTATACTGACTCAAAACTGTTAGAAAAACAACAGAAAACACCAAATTTGGCAATCTAAAACAAAAAGGCAAACTGCTGTAGGAAAATTTGCATATAGCGTTATTGGTGGAACCTGTCAGGCACTGTTTCATACCTATTTCGTGATTTATATCTATGTAACACGTGTATTTCTGGTCTGAAAAGACTGAGGAAGGCGCTAGAAAGCGTTAGAATCATAAAAAGTTAAAGTCAGGCTAGGATAGGATATCGGGAACTTGAACTGGATTTTTTTCTGCTATAATTAGGAAAAAAACCAAAAAAAAACTGAAAAAACAAGCCGAAGTATTTTTCGGAAAAATATCCATCCCTGGATGACACCAAAACACGATTATATATGTGATATCATCGTTTAACATAATCTATTTAATACAGTCAGGTCAGGCACTTAACGCCGTTTATGGTACCGGCACCTTAAACGGCGTTAAGTGCCTGACTGTTACATGCGGTAGGTAAGTGTAGTGACGACAAAGTAACACAACTTGAGTGAGGCTAACTGAAATGAGTTGGCGCAAATAGCTTTTAAATAAAGTAAATAGTAACTGTTACAGTCTTTGTGTTACAAAGTTGGTACACGTTACTTCTATGCTAAAACAAAGCTTGACATACCAGCTTTCATTCATTACAACAAAAAGTAGAACGAAAAACAGAATGGCTTAAGCATCCGTTGCCTAGGTACAAATGTACGACTGCTGTCTACCAGACCTGACGGGCCTGTTGTACAGTAGCAGGTTTTGGTGTAAGCGGAAACGGTTTGGGTTGGCAGTGGCTGGTCGGGGCTTTGCTGACAGCCATGGTGCCCTGTGACGAGCTCAGATTCATCATGAACAACACATTCTGACGAACTGTTTGGTTGAGAAACAGGTAGATAATGGCGTTGCTTCCTGAAACGTTCGCTTCACTGCTACACACGACGACTGAAGCAGCAGTACCTGCCACGAACTGAGTGTAGAGAGAGATGGCAACGAAAACGGTGACGTTGTTGGTGAACAGGGGAACCACCAGGTATATGACGGCTAAAGTGGTGGCCAGAAAACAGACCATCAATGACTGGATAATGATACTGCGCTCAGCGCTACTCACATGACCACCGCCAGCCACCGAACCCAGCTCTGCCACACGAACGATCACTGCTGTGTAGAGAATGATCATGAGAATGCTGAAGGTGAGGTTGTCGCACAGACCGATGTAGAGACTCAGCTGAAATGCTCTTCTGCCTCAACTGCACTGCGGTTTAGTGTTCTCAGTTTAGTGTGTACTGTTCTGTTCTATCATGTTGTGTGTAGGTGTTGTGATGTGCCGTGAACATCCAACGGCAAGAATGTGGATGACACACTTCGATGTTTCTCGCATAGATTCTAATCATATGCTTCTTTATTTGTTTGTTTAAAATCCACTCCCCTTTTAGACAGCTCAGGACACTCCATACCCTACAAGGACTGGAGCGGGGCCTACAAGGCCCTGCCTATGTATATAAACAACCTTCCCTCTTGCTGTCATGAGGTGCAATGGCAGCTCCGGTTTCGTTCCAATTGCATTTACATATTTAACCTCACTGACTTGGCTAGGTGGCTTGGGTTGGGCTTTGTGTCTACTACTTCAGGTTGCTTTGATGAGTTTCGAACTCACAAACAATTGTTGTCGCAGGTGCCGGTGCCTCGTGGCACATCGGAAAGTGTGAATTGTGCAAGATGAACAGTGCAATATGTGTGTCAAAGATCTCCGAATTCGATTCAAAATCGACCAAATTGTTTTGTTTACAGCGTACAAAAGCAATCCATTGTAAGGAAAATTTTTTGACTTTAAACTTTCAAGGCCGAAAAACCCCTTTTTCTCGATTTTACCTCATTCCAACATACCGCAAAATTCGTCAATGATTCGTTTTTGTATGCTGAAATGTTTCGTACGAACTGGAAACATTTGCGCGTCGCAATGATTGGTCAGTGTGTGACGAATTATAGAAATGTTTCGTCAGCCCAAATGATGAACCATTGACGAATCATTAAACAATGGTTCGTCTAATGGTTCTTCAATGGTTCATCACTTTTTGGTTCTTCAAACCATTCCAACTCCTTCCTTCACTGCCGACTCCATTTCGCAGTAAATGAGGCTGCAATTAAACAAAAAATTGAATTCCTCCAAAAAAGAAAAAGAGCGCCATTTACTGGGCGCAGCCATGATGTCTGTTCATCAAAATCGTCAAAATGATGAACCATAAGACGAATCATTTGACGAAACATAGAGTGGACCATTCCTATGGTTCGTCACTGCATTTGAGGAACAATTATTTTTCCAGTTCATCAAAAAACTCTTTCTATTCATCACGATGACGGTTGGTAGTGGACCATTCCAAGACGAATCATAAGACGAAACATTCGTCTACGGCTACACCCGTATGGTATGTTGGTATGAGTTATCTTTAAGCAAAAATACAGCGCTACATTTTCATGGAATAAAATAGTAAGATACACGACTGTGGGGCGGGTCAAATCGGTCCTGGAAGGGGTTCGAAAAATTTTTTTGCGAGTAGGCTACCATTTGAAAGAGAATATTTTTCTGATTCTAAATATGCAATTCGCAAGTTCCTACGAGCATTTGATCCCGAGTTATGACTCGAAATCTGTGAGAGGGTCGAAAAAGTGACCCTCTCAAAAATGGCCGGGAAGGTGATAAAATGTCTTTTTTGGTCAAATTATATCAAAATACAAAATTTCAGCCAAATCGGAGACGAAAAGTTGAGATTTGTCTGGAGGTTAAGGAGCAAAAGTCGATTCCTAGAGAAACCGGCTCTTAAAATGCTATTCAAAACTATTAAAAATACATTGAACTATTAAATTCAGCCCCTCTGTGTATTTTTAAATTTAATATAATATAATAGTGTCATAACCCCTACTGTTGGTGGTTCCTGGGGTTAGACAGAATAAAGCTGGGCTGGACGGTACAGTGGGAAAATATCGAAATTTTTAAAACATATTAATATAACTATACATATATGTTTTTCGCCAATCAAACATATAAATAACACATATAGTTATATGTTTCTGAAAATTGAATATGCACATATTTTTAAACATAAAACATATTTGTGTAAAAGTCGCTTATTCACTTATATGTGGTCTTAATTTTCGATTATTCAAACTTGAGATTCTGAATTTCCTGTTTAAAACGGTTTGCAACAATTTAGATAGCATACTCAGATTCAATAGGTTTAAGTGAAATTCAGATTTTGGAAAAGTTTACTCTCAAACAGCAACCAAAGGTCTTGAAATCATGAATTCCTATAGCAAAAATATGTATATGTTTCCAGAAACATATTGGCCTCAAAACATATAAATACAAAACATATTTGGCAAGCAAACATATTCAGAAACATAAACATATATGTTTTCCCAAAAACAAACATATTTATGTTTTAAAACATATACATAAAACATATATGTTTCCCACAGTACTGGACGGTGGACGCTGCGGCAGGTGAAGAAGAGGTGGTTTTTGATAAAAAGTTGAATTTGGTGATTTTGTTGAAAGTTGAAATAAAACGTGTTGCCGAAGAGAAGGTAGTGAGAAAAGAAAATGGTGTAGGTCGACGCCCTCTCCGTTGATCAAGTCAGCCGGTAGAGAGCCGGGAAGAGTAGCAAATAGTATCAATTTCGCACTAAGTGACTACCCGTGAAAAGGCGACAAGTTACCACGCTACAGGCGGTCGACAGGACGAGGCACTCACTGCAGGAGATTTGTTCTCGCTCCTCGTAGTCGCGTTGAGGCAGCTAGGCGGGCTTTGCTTGAGCTGTGAATCCAGTCCAACAGACAAGTCTTTACTAGACAGCCGCACACTAGTCTTACAGATTCAAAGAATAAAATACATGGTGAGTTGGAGAAAATGAGTAAAGAGAGCGCCATATTGGATCACGTTCACCCTATCACCGAGCTTCTTGTCCTCCGAAACTCCGCCCCCGACCAATCAGCTGCGCGCCTCCTCCTCGTTCCTCGGTTCTTATTGGCTGGTCTGTGAGGCCATGTTGATTTGTCTGCCAGCTGCCAGCGAACGGGTCCCGACGCGAACACTCCGCTCTCCCTGCGTGGCCAATGAGCGCGAATACGGTAGAACTTGGATAGGGTTCTGCACACGACTCCCCCTCTGGTCGGCGACGTCCTCGGCGCCAGGGCCGCTCTCCAACAATAGTAGTAGGTGTTAGTAACAGATGTTAGTAGAAAGACGAGTTGTAGTCAAGGAGGGCCGGGAGCGCTAGTGCCCGGGCCTCCAGATGGCGGCGGAGGGGCGAGCGTCACCTCCACAAATGGGTGCACCCCAGCGATGTAGCGTCCATCCTTCAGGGGAACCGTTGCTCCGGAGCGGCTTCCTCGCGCCGCTGTGATCTCCTTGGAGTCTCGTCTAGAAGCCACCAGATGGAACGGTTGAATCAGCTCCGGTTGAACCAGCTGGTGTCCCGTGCGTCTCCAGCGTGGGTCCGACTCCACGTCCGGGTAGGGGTCCCACAGCGAAAGCGTACCAGCGGCGATGTTGGCCCAGATTCGTTTCATGATGTTGTCCGGGACGGTCAACTGAGCCGGCACGGGCGGAGGGATCTTGTAGGCATACCAGTCCGTCCGATTGGCAGCCGAGCAGTAGAAATCGACGGATTTGAACCGTCGAACGAGGTATCCCGGGGTCAGCGTACTCCACGGCGGAGTACCTCGATCAGCGCGATAGCAACCCAACGTCGGGATGAATCGTTGCAGTCGAAAGTGTTGGTAAGACTGCTGACGTCGAGCGTGTCCTACCTGTGGGCGAAGTTGGTGAAACACTGCTTGGCCCGACTCGTTGAAACTGCCGTCCTCGTGGTGATGGCTGACTCCCTGGTACGGTTGCTCGATCACCAAGTAGGCCGTGTTGTCCGTGAGCTCCTGCATCATCTGTCGTTCCTCGTAGGACAGAGGCTGCGGCGGCCGATTGGTGATGTAGGGAAGCAAGTTGGCGTCCTGAGAACTTTTGTGGTCTCGGAGGTTGCGCTCCGCTCGTAGCTGCATGATTCGGTGAAAGAGCCGCAGTTGGTGCAAGTACCAGCAGAACAGCTCAGCCAGAACCCCGACGATGATCGTAGTGACTCCTGGTGGAGGTGGCGGATCGGGAGGAACGAAGTGATGGTGTGCTGCGAAGGCGGTGACGGCAGCTCTTCGAGAGGACCGGAGACACATGATTCTGCCAGACAACCGACTACCAGCAGTAAACGGACGGCAGATCCAGCGGAGACTGTCCGTTCGTCCAAACGATCGAGACGGGACGATGCTCGCTCTACACCCTCGTCGAGTGAGCGTTCTGGCCAACCACCTGTCGCTCGTCCGCCATCGGGGCCAGGAGATGATCAGCAGGGCTCCAAGGAACAACCTGAACGCGGTAGGAAGTCCAGTCCGAAAGGGAGAAAGGAGTCTACTGACCGTGCCGGCCCGAGTAAGCAAGAAGGGCCTGCTAGTCCGCGGAAACGTCACCATCATCATCATCGCAGTAAGAGTGGACATACTAGCTCACGGAGCCACGTGGAGAGAAGTGACCGAGCCGGCTCCAAGGGCCGGAAGGAGAAGGAGGCCAGCCCTAAGGGCCACCGGGACAGGAGCGAGCGCGCTAGCTCTCGGAGTAGGACAGAGAAGGTTGAACGAGCCAGTTCACGTGGCCGAGCGGAACGAGAGGAGCGAGCCAGCTCGCGCGGCAGGACAGGACATGACGAACGTGCTAGCTCGCGGGGTCGAACAGAGAAGGGAGGACGAACCAGTTCGCGAGGCCCCACTGAACGGACCAGTTCTAAGGGCCGACGAGACGGAGAAGAGAAAACCAGCTCCAAGGACCGCCGAGGGCGTGACGATCGTCCCAGCTCGGACAGACGCGATTCCAGAGGAAGGACAGGCTCTGACCGACAACCAGAGAGGCCGCGTTCGCCTGTCTTTGCCCGACCCGGTCGTGGACGTGGAGCCTGGGGCCCTGCCTCAGGGGGACGACCCGGCCGATCAGATTTCCAACAAACTCGAGCGCCGCGCTCTGCACTGGTACTACCCGATGTCACGGACGAGAACGAGTGGCAAAAACAACGGGTGCCTTCGGTTACGCGGAAACCTGCTCGTACCCGTAACACCGCCGGAATTGGTTTGCCACCGTCTGAACCTCCAGGCCGCGGTTCTCGAGGTTATGAACCATGGCCAGACTGGCAGTTAGAAGAACAGGAAGACTACGAGCTCTACTACACTGAGGAGCAGATCTACAAGTGGATGGAGGCAGCGGCAGCGGCAACGGGTGACCCCACGGCCACCCAGGAAGTCATGGAAGTGGTCACCGGCATCGAGCGAGGAGAGTGCCGAGACCAACAGTGGCTCACTAGCCGACCGAGGAACGAGTACACCGAGGAAGAGATCTTTCGGCCGGCTGATTTGGAAGCTATTCAACACCATCTCCGACCAGAAGTAGTCGAGCAACGCAAACGAAGTAGGGAATGGGCACGACAATGGCTCATTCTGGAGGCGCACCCACCTCGAGGAGTGTTCCCGGAGACCCCGTTACAAACCGATCTTCCAGCGGAGCCACCTGTCGGTCCAGACAAGAAAACCTTGGAGAGCGAGCTGTCAATGTACAACATCCGACCGATGCCCGACGGCAGGGGCCAACAACTCTACCAGGAGACTCTTCCAATGGCCCAGCTAGTAACGCCGCTGGACTTTTCGGGGATGACTAGCGAGGACTGGGCCCAGTATTCTACCCAACGCCCAGAGAACATGGATGCTGATTGGACTGAGTACTACTCTCAAATCAAGCTGGACGACTACTCGTTGAACGAGCTGGAACGGATGGGTGTCGCCCCAGGGACGCACACCTTTCGGCCCGGAGACTACATTGGCACGCCGCCGGTAATGGGACCTATCTACCAGGAGCAGACAGAGGCGTACAACGACCATCCGTCCATTGGCCGTGTGGACCCCACTCAGCCTAACAAGAATGGGCGGTTCGAAACCGCCATCCAGATAGCTCCCGTTCGCAACACCAGACCGGCCGAACTGATCGCGGACTTGTGTGCAAAATCGGAAAAGGGAATCTGGTGGCGCACCTACGAGTCGATACAGGAACGTCGCCGTGCCAAGCGTAGACGTCCCAACATAAAGGACCTCTCTATCCAGCCGGAACGCGACCATCGGCTCGTGAAGATGTTGATCAAACTCTACGTTTTCAACCTGGAGGCGTCGGCAGCCAACATCCCGTATCACACTGTACCACAACATGCCATGATTCGGACGCTTTTGGAGGCCACCCCTGCTGGGCGGTTTCCGACGCCGTACGTCGTGGAAGGAGAGTATCAGGTTTCTGACCTGAACATGATACTATCTGACATGCTCCGACACTCGCAGTTCCTGTTCCACGGCTTGGCCATCATTTCCATCGACTTCGAAGGATGGTCCATCGGAGGAGACTTGCCGCTGTCTGTAATAATGGACCGGGAGCTGTTTCGGGTCATCAAGGAGGTGGAGCCGACCACGGAGGTCTGCCGAGCTAGCATCTTGGTGGACGATCCTGTCGCTCGGAACAAGATCGAGGAGGTTCTGGTTCAGGCTTTTGAGAAATTCGACAAAAGTCTGGACGAGGAATACAACCGCAGGAAGGCTGCCGTCAACAAGGCTCAGAAATGGGCCGCTCAGAAACATTCTACTCCGGAACAACAACGGGAGGCCAAACAAGCGGAAAAGGAGGCTCTCCACCACCTGCAGAACCTAACTACCAAACGGTACGCCAAGGCCTATGCGAACGCCAGCTCCTTCAACCCGAAGAAGTCTGGTATCACCATCCCTCGCCGGACACGACTGATAAGTACCATCGACGCGGTTAGGCGAGCCAATTGCTACGTGTTGGTCAACGCGGTGGACCCTTTCTACACGGGCGCGCCATTGTCCGTGATGTCTATCACTTCTACCGGATGCACGCCGCTGGTCGTTCTGATGCATGCTATGACGGAGCTCCCGCCTTTCCTGCACGAGGTGCTCTGCAACCCGCAGATCATCAAGATCGGGCTTGGATCGGCACAAGATCAGGTGATGCTCAGGAACTGCACCCACTACAACGGACAACGGTGGAACTATCTAACCACCGAGAACGGATACGTCGACCTGCAGGACTGGCTGTCAGAATTGGAGGGCTCCCACATGACCCGAGGAGAACGGGTAGGAGCCACCACTCTCTCCACTCTCTACCTTGGAGCCGGATACCCAAACAACTTCAAACAGACCATGCAACTCTCGTCCTTCATGCCCAGTCCACGAGGAGACCCAATTCCGCGGCCGCAGACGGACTATGCAGCGCTGGACGTGGTGGACATTATGGCCGGAACAGCGGCCGTCGCGTGCATTACGCCTGACTTGGTGTATTGCTCGCCTACGGACGACGAGGAAAAGCAACTTGCTATTCGCCTGTTCAACGGCCTACGAGCAGCATTCATGTCTCCGGACATCGAGATCGCCCGGTCGATGGCGCCGAAACCCAACGAGTCGGTTTTCTTTCGTCTGAGAGGAAATCCTAGGAAGGATGAGGTGCGTCGCGCGGCCCAAATCGCTCAGCAGTTGGACCAGGACGACCGGATCGAAGAGGTGGACCAGAGCCGAGTTGCGAGCTTCTACCAATTCAAAGGCGAGCTGGAGAACACCGCCCTGGCCATTCAGAAGGAAGGCGAGGCTCTCAACTACGTGCTGAACCAAATCATCTTTGGTTACCGCAACCACGCCCGACAGGCCTACGAGGTCTGGAAACACAAACCGGAAGCTTATGGCGCGACCCGCTATATGAGCCGATGGGACGAGGAAGTGGTGTCGGTGGAGCAACGACAAGCTGGCCCTCAATCGGATCGGGCCACCTTCATGTTCTTCGGTTACACACAACCTAGAGGACGACCACTGATTGCGGCTATCACCACCGATCTCAGAGGATTGGTTCTAGCGCGAAGGAAGGCTATCGTTCACTACCACCGGTGGCTCGCCGAGAAACCCGCAGACACCTTATCTCTCGAGGAGCAGGCCAGGAGAACTCAAATACTCGACCGCTACCCTGATCAAGAGGTGCCCGGCGTTCACGATGAAGTCTGCCTCACCGGAGGAGACGTGGTCTGGTTGGACGCCATGCGACGAGCCATCATGTTTACGCTGGCCGGAGAGGAACCACCCATCTATCGACCAGATACCATCATTCGTCCAGGGAGACCGGCCACCCACGCCGAGGTGCGCCAGGGGATTCGATCGAAACCTGGACCGCTGTCCGACATGCTCGCCCAGGAGACCAGGATCGTCGCTCTCAAAGGACACTGGCCACCACCGGACCGCGAAGCCATGGGCCACGGGGACCTCCGCATGATGCAGATGTCTTTCCGTAAGGCTTTCTCAGGACCGCGGGCCGCGTTCGACTACGCCATCTTTCGACCCATGTTGATCAACTACTACCAGATGGGCGAACACAAGGAGGACGCTTACCGCCTGTTGCGACAACTGGACCAGATCCACCCGCGTCAGACCCCGGACGAGTTACAACTGACCCATCAACAGGACTTGACACTGTTGATGATGGAGTTAGTGAAGGAGAGGGATCTGCGATTTGTCAGCTGGCAACGAAAGAAACAACCTGTGGGATGGGAGCCATCCAGGCCAGTGGAGTTTGGTCCCCTGGTACCAGACGCCGAAATGGCCTTCCAGTATGACTTGGCCGCGGTGCCCGACACTTCTCGCTCCTTTCAATGGATGTTCCACACCCACATTCAACGGCGAATTCTTCTAGAGAAGGCCGACCCGGCATTGGCGAGACGCAGAGAGCAGGACGCGGTTCTTCGAGAGAAGGACCACCAACAGTACCTGGCCAGGGAACAACGGCGCAACGTGCTTATGGAGAACGCCTACGAGGACTCAGACCAACCAGTGGTGCAGCCACCCTCATCAGCGGCTGCTGAGCGACGGGTGGAGTCGATGGACGCGAGACCGACCTCGGCGGCAACGGCGCCAGGTGGAGACCGAGAAACCCCTGGTACAGACGAACAGATGGAACAGGGCGATCAAGAACCGCCCGCCGAGAGGGATTCGGACCAACACGATCAACGTAGCCGGAGGGGCGACACGGTCGATGAAATGAGTGACACGGCCATCCTAGGACGGTCTGGCGAAGGTGATGAGGAGTACAGCAGATCGGAGATGGACGAGGGACAGTCGGACGTTCGCAGTGTCGTGAGGTCGGAAGTGTCTGCCCCCAGGACTCTGGCACTAACACCTGGAATACCGCCGGTCACCGTGAAGGAGGAGAAGGAAACGACTCCGCCTCCGGCGCAGGAGCCCATGGATACCTCTGGTTCCATGGCGATGGCGGCCAGCGGGGCTTCACCATCGCCCGCAGCTCAGCAGATTTCCTCACCTCAATCTGTCGCCACCGTAAGGACCACTCACACCGAGCGACAACGCCGACTACTGCAGGACCCTACTGCCTACGACCAGTTCGACTATGATGAGGACATGGCCTCGGTCCGTTCGGCGAGGACGGGCCCCGTGGAACCTGTTCCCTCGATCACGGATGATGACCGGCTCAATGCCCGCCTCCCTCGGCCGGGTGAAGAATTTCGACCTACGGTAACAATCCAGCCCTTCAGGGACATGGCCGCCGACAGACGAATTTGGACTCGCTGGGCTGACCGTCGGGACCTCATCGTTGGGAGACCAGAGAGTTTGAAGGACCTGATCACGGAAGTCCCGAGGGAAACGACTACTCCATTGGGCATTCTTTTACCTGACACTGCTCCGGAGGCCGCCTACCTTGTGCCACTGAGCATGCAGGGACTGCTTGAACACTACAACGGACTCCCTCTGCCGTTCCACAAGGACGACACGCTCACGTTTGCGAAAGAATTCGACGACTTGGCGGCCCCGCGCCCTCTCAACCACTATCCCGGAGGAGATTTCCCGTTCTCCATGGCGCTACCACCGTTTCACCCGGAAATGGTGCTGGCGAATGCACAGTGGTTCGGGTCACTGACGGCGAGTCATCCCATCCTGGCTGGGTTGACCATCAGGGAGACTATCCAGAAAACCAACCAACAACTGCTAGACGATGATGTACAGGTCTCGGTCATCGAATCCGGGTGGTACACTCAACTGTGGGAGGAATTCGTGCGCCAGACCGTGACCTCGATGCCACTACCAACCGGGAGCCTCCGATCGGAAACTTTTCCAAATGCACCGGAACTGGCCGGAGTCTACCGGAACTTCATGAAGAGCAAACTCGCGATGGCCTCCCAGGCCGGCCTGGTGATTGGACAAATCCTGTCGGCCCTCATACCATTCGACCAGGACGCCATGCCGTCATCAGCCTTACTACAAACTCTGTTGCCGGAAGTCTGCTACGCTAACGGACGACAGCCGATCAGTCTTGCGCCGGTAGCCTGGAGCTTACCGTCCAAGCCGAACGGCACGGAGATCACCTGGAGACGCTACGAGAAGTTCCAGCTGGCAATGGCCCAGCTGGTGGTCAGCAACCCCTTCATTCACCCGCTGGGACTCGCTCGGCTCTATCTGATGAGTCTGGGGCCAAGGATGGTTCTCACCCTGTTGGGACACCCGGTGTTGAGAGCTGCCGTCACCGCCTTCGCAGCGCACCATCACTTCGTTCCTCCCGATCCGCCACCTCCACCAGGAGTCACTACGATCATCGTCGGGGTTCTGGCTGAGCTGTTCTGCTGGTACTTGCACCAACTGCGGCTCTTTCACCGAATCATGCAGCTACGAGCGGAGCGCAACCTCCGAGACCACAAAAGTTCTCAGGACGCCAACTTGCTTCCCTACATCACCAATCGGCCGCCGCAGCCTCTG
Source organism: Sabatieria punctata (assembly GCA_030248155.1). NCBI lineage: Eukaryota > Metazoa > Nematoda > Chromadorea > Araeolaimida > Comesomatidae > Sabatieria > Sabatieria punctata. The sequence continues at coordinate 39,762 of JASANB010001753.1, forward strand.
TCCTACGAGGAACGACAGATGATGCAGGAGCTCACGGACAACACGGCCTACTTGGTGATCGAGCAACCGTACCAGGGAGTCAGCCATCACCACGAGGACGGCAGTTTCAACGAGTCGGGCCAAGCAGTGTTTCACCAACTTCGCCCACAGGTAGGACACGCTCGACGTCAGCAGTCTTACCGACACTTTCGACTGCAACGATTCATCCCGACGTTGGGTTGCTATCGCGCTGATCGAGGTACTCCGCCGTGGAGTACGCTGACCCCGGGATACCTCGTTCGACGGTTCAAATCCGTCGATTTCTACTGCTCGGCTGCCAATCGGACGGACTGGTATGCCTACAAGATCCCTCCGCCCGTGCCGGCTCAGTTGACCGTCCCGGACAACATCATGAAACGAATCTGGGCCAACATCGCCGCTGGTACGCTTTCGCTGTGGGACCCCTACCCGGACGTGGAGTCGGACCCACGCTGGAGACGCACGGGACACCAGCTGGTTCAACCGGAGCTGATTCAGCCGTTCCATCTGGTGGCTTCTAGACGAGACTCCAAGGAGATCACAGCGGCGCGAGGAAGCCGCTCCGGAGCAACGGTTCCCCTGAAGGATGGACGTTACATCGCTGGGGTGCACCCATTTGTGGAGGTGACGCTCGCCCCTCCGCCGCCATTTGGAGGCCCGGGCACTAGCGCTCCCGGCCCTCCTTGACTACAACTCGTCTTTCTACTAACATCTGTTACTAACACCTACTACCATTGTTGGAGAGCGGCCCTGGCGCCGAGGACGTCGCCGACCAGAGGGGGAGTCGTGTGCAGAACCCTATCCAAGTTCTACCGTATTCGCGCTCATTGGCCACGCAGGGAGAGCGGAGTGTTCGCGTCGGGACCCGTTCGCTGGCAGCTGGCAGGCAAATCAACATGGCCTCACAGACCGGCCAATAAGAACTGAGGAACGAGGAGGAGGCGCGCAGCTGATTGGTCGGGGGCGGAGTTTCGGAGGACAAGAAGCTCGGTGATAGGGTGAACGTGATCCAATATGGCGCTCTCTTTACTCATTTTCTCCAACTCACCATGTATTTTATTCTTTGAATCTGTAAGACTAGCGTGCGGCTGTCTAGTAAAGACTTGTCTGTTGGACTGGATTCACAGCTCAAGCAAGGCCCGCCTAGCTGCCTCAACGCGACTACGAGGAGCGAGAACAAACCTCCTGCAGTGAGTGCCTCGTCCTGTCGACCGCCTGTAGCGTGGTAACTTGTCGCCTTTTCACGGGTAGTCACTTAGTGCGAAATTGATACTATTTGCTACTCTTCCCGGCTCTCTACCGGCTGACTTGATCAACGGAGAGGGCGTCGACCTACACCATTTTCTTTTCTCACTACCTTCTCTTCGGCAACACGTTTTATTTCAACTTTCAACAAAATCACCAAATTCAACTTTTTATCAAAAACCACCTCTTCTTCACCTGCCGCAGCGTCCACCGTCCAGCCCAGCTTTATTCTGTCTAACCCCAGGAACCACCAACAGTAGGGGTTATGACAC
>JASANB010001754.1:0-28309 GCA_030248155.1 Sabatieria punctata
AGTACTCAACTATAAAGTACGTGATAAACTGCCAATACAGCAACATAGCTCTTACTTGTGATTTTTCGTAGAAGCAAGTGGTGCTACCCTAGCCCTGAACAGAATGCGTAAGCAATACAATGTAACAGACATCAACCATAGGGGTAGGAAAGTTTCAGACAAAAATTCAGGGAATAGATTCAGTATTAGAAGCCAAGAAAATTCAACTTCGGTTTGGAAAAAAAGTCGCAAAACGATAAAAGGGTAAGAGTTATCACAGTAGAACAATTTTGTGCCTTTTAACTGAAAGAAATAAACAGAGTGGGAGCCAAGAAAAGGGAGCGACTCCGATTTGTTGGCCCATTTGGGGCTGACCCAATGCTACATCTATGGCGTCAACAAAATTACCTCCGCATGAAACTGTAGTACTGTTTGGAGTGAAACCTCATAATACAAAGAATCATATAGGAAACTAAATTTACTCTGATAACAGAAAACTTAACAGCAAACATACATAGTAAAGGCTCTCCAACTTTGGAGCGTACTTATATAAAGAGAGCGGCTTTTAATCAATTGACCATATCAGCCAGACTGAGAAGGTAGGTAATTTTGTGCGGGAACTTATCCTTGAACACCTCCAGAGCTGCGGTGACGCGCTCCATTTTGCCGTTGGCTTTCAGATGTCTGATTGTGTTCTTGAGAGCATCGACTTGGGCCTGAGACAGCTGAGGCAGCTCGAATCTGGCCATCACTTCGGCCTAAACAACAACTATAAATCAGTGACCACACGAAAAAAACTACTGCTACTACTACGTCGGACGGGATTGAAAGGCTAAAGAGCTTACATCCTGCGCGCACGGCCTAGCGTATCCATATTCTACACCAATCTTGACAAACTCCCCACTTTTAGGCAGGCTATCCGGCTCCTGCAACAGAGTAAAAGTGAAGAACAGAAAAAAAACTGAAATAAAACGTACACGAGCTGCAGCCAGCGCGCCAAACTCCAGTTTGGAAGCTTCAATGGCTCTCTGTATCTCGTCCAGGTCAAAGCCGTCGCTGGTACCGATCGCTTGCTCTTTTTGCTCAGTCATAACTCGCCGTCTGCTTGGTTGACTGGTCTGAAACTACACAGTCATTGTCCGTCAAACTCTGTAGAGATCTTAGCCAACAAATAGACGAGCTAACCAGCCTATTATTGGCGTGATGTTGAAATCTTAGAGTTACCGGCTGAGGGGGTGGAGTGGAGGAAACGAGGGAACTCTCTAAGGCCTGCTTTAGCTCTTGTTCGTACTTTTCTTCCATCTAAAATGCAGAGCGTCAATCACCATACACACGAAAAGATCAACATCCAAACTGCAGTCAGGTAAACTGAGCCTTATATACATACATGTAACAGGTCATCCGCCGATGGGGGGAGGGGGGGGGGGGGGGGGGGGGTCGGGCGCAGGCTGGGGGGGGGGGTCTGAGCCAAAATTTTGGGGGGAGGGGGTGGGCACTAAAAAACGCTCAAAAATCGCAATTTTTTGGCTAAAAATTGCAAAAATCGCTAATTTTGGCTGCAATACAGCTAAAAGTGCTGTTTTGCAGGCGATTTTGGCAATTTTTGTGTGTGGAAGTGTAAAAAATTGCAAAAATTTGCTCGAAAATTTACTTGCGAGAAAAATCGGAGGGGGGGGGGGGGGGTCGGTGAAATCGTCTCGGGGGGGGGGGCCCCATCTGGGGGGGGGTCTGGCCTAAGTCGGGTGGGGGGGGGGCAGACCCCCCTGTTACATGTATGCTTATATCGACACAAACATTTTAACGCTTAAAATGTGTCGCTAAATAGCTATAGATGGCTATCTATGGTTACAAGACCGCATATTAGTCATAGATGGCTATAAAAATAGTTAGCTTAGCTTTAGATGACTCTGTAGCCTTCTATGGTTATGGCTCCTCAAAAGCATAGCCATCCATGGCTACACGATACGATAGGCTCCTCCCCACTTTTGGCTACAAAAAGCTACAATAGCTGGAGCCGTAGCCATCTATAGCCAAGTGGGCGGGGCCTATCGGAGTCGGAGGCGCTATGGCTATGTAGCCATCTATAGACAAAAGTGGGGGCCTATCTGTGTAGCCATACATAGATGGCTATGATTTTGAGCTTATGAAGCAATCTAAAACTAAGTAGCCATCTATGACTAACATGCGGTCTCGTACCATAGCTATCCATATCGACACGTAAGCCTCAAAAGGCAGCTGTCGATATAAGGTTTGGTTTACCTGACTGTAGTTTGGTTGTTGATCGTTTAACGTGTATCGTTAATATAACAGGGCAGAGCCTTGTTGTCAAACTTGACTGACGTGTTGAAACATTGCTTCGTTAGCAAAACACAAAAACAAAATCGTACAAAAACTTGTTGAGTAAATCGTCGTGGCAGAGGCTTTCAACCCTTTTGAAGCCCAGCTTCCATTTGGAGTAATCAGTTTGAGCAGTAGTGGGAAATATTTTGTTCGTGTCGCAGTTTTTCTTTAAAACTTTAGACTTAAACGCTTACGGTTTGTGTTAACTAAAAGCCTTTCGAAAGGGTTTAAAATGTGGGCTACCCAAAAAAGGTCATCACAATTCGGGAAGAAGATAACACTACCTCAAGAGAGACACCCAATACAAAGCAAAACACGAACGTACACACACAACAAACACAGGCCCAGCACACAATTGCAATAATGGCCAGGCTGCAATCCTCTTTACACCCAGACACAAACCAATAGTATGCAAAGTTTTGAATCACGGCCAACCTACCTTCTTGCGCTCCTCTTCTTCGGCCTTAGACAGACGAATGGCTCTGGCTACGTCGTCCTCTGGCTCCTGAAGCAACCACTCACTTCTACTAGACACGTAGCAACACTAAGCGGCTGCTCTACTTGGCTGAGACTGCCGCTTCCCGCGGTGCCCGCACTGGCGTTCGTGTTTTCCTTCTGCACAACCTTCTCTGCACCACCGGAACTCTGGGTCGGCATGTGTATAGCAGTCGACGGCAAACTGTTGGCCTGCAACCCACCTTCACAACTGCTAACTAGCGCTAATTTTCTGGCTATTCGTACTACTGGTACTAGCATACATAGACCTAGTACAGGCAGGGGACTATAGCCATGTATAACTATATCCCGATTTGGCTATTCTCTACAAGTGCCACTATCATCAGATATAGCTACTTTAGCTACAGATAGCTATGGCTTGCATAGCTATCCATAGATAAAAAGACATCTATAGCTACTAAGTTATAGATAACCACATAACTATGTAACTATGTATAGTTAAAAGCAGCCCAATCGGGCTTATACGTACTTACAACGCTATAATCCCCTGACTGTAGTAGGGGCTTCTGGAGGGTCTATCAAGCATCAGCAACATCAAAAGCGCAAGGTCTGAAAGACCTAAAAATTACCCGACTTTTCTTAACTCATTCCCTAAGAATTCGTTAAATTGCTTGACCTTCACGGTTAGGCAACAACTGCAATAATAGTGCTCACTTAAATAACTACGGTACCAGCGCCAAAATAATGCAGAATCAAACTCACTGTCGACCTTCGCGATTCTTCCTCCAACGACAACCGAATAGCTTCGGCTACTTGTTTCTCCTCGTCAATCTGTAATATAACGCAACTCAAAAGTCAGCTGCGAGAGAGCAGACATGAAAAAAAGACGTTTCCAAAAGTTAACCTTGGTCTTCTGGTGGATCCTATTTTATCGTGGGCCAGAAACATTAGCACAGGGTCTATACAACGAAGGATCAAACTCCATACTAGCGCCATACAGTACACGGGCAGGAAAAATCCGAAGGGGAGCCTGGAGGTCGTCTGGGGTCCCAAAAATGCCCAAAATCGCGCGCGAATTTTGCTTTAAAAAGAGGAAAAGTATTCGGCGAGTGGTGCATGGCCGGCTGTAGGGGAGAAGTACAAGATCATCGACTAGAGCGGAGGATAAGGATCTATTGTACCTGCTCGGAGGCAGCAGTAGCAGAGGCATCCACCTCCAGTTCGGCATCGTTGATCGGATGGTAGACGCGCACTCGACTAGTAGAAGTCGGCTGCAGCTCAGACAACGGGTCCGGTACGTTCTCGTCACTCTGCTGTTTTTGACTGATATTTCTGAAATCATTTCAGTGTCACTTTTCGTTATCATGACATATGGCATGTTCTTACTTTCCTGACTGCCTAACCTGTCCTGCCAACTGCTTTCTATCTACACGTGCAAAATTGCCGGAAAAACTAGGTAAAGCTGTAGGTAAAGCTCGACGTTAATGTAAGTACCAATGTGCATGTACTATGTACATTATAAACTGGTCAAGACAAGAATATGCGCTTCCATAAAAGGGTAGCAGCTGAACTTTAGGTACAGTCTCTGAACCAATCGACCCCAAAAATTCAGACCCCACAGATGTTTGAAGTTTGGCGTAGCGAGCTGAAAGTTGGTGCACTAACTCATATTGTCGAGTTGTCAATGACTTCTAAGGAGTTTCCACCAGATCTGATGGCTCAGTGTTGAGACATAACCCTCTGAAAATTTGCCCACTTAACCATGGGACTATTCGATTTAGAATTTTCCGCATACTAATAGAAACTTAGACTTAAAAATTGGGGGTTTTAGAGCACTTTCATACTACTTTAAGAATGAACTGCCAAATTCGATTTTTTAGGAAAAAATGTTTTTCTACCCTCCTTTGGTCCTCCCAGCTTGTCTGCAACCCACCCTAGTGGCGGATTTTTATTTCAGAAATTTGTAGGGCTATCATTTAACTAACAAACATATTTGGCAAGGTGCCCGCGTTTTTGAGAAAATTGAGTTTAATGACGAAAAATCAAGGGCAAAAACAGTTAAATCATATTTTCTACTGCAATACTGAGCTGCGATTTAAAAGTTTGCATTTTAGTTAGACTACTTTTAGACCACTATCAGAACATGTGAGGAAATTACAATTTCAAGCAAATATATTTTCGTATATTTCATTTTGATTAAATATATGATAGTAGCATATAAGTACGCTAAAGTGTCAAATCTTTGAAACGCAACTCTTAGTATTACAGTAGAAAGTTCAATTAAACACACAAAAATAGATACATTTCTAACCTAATTGAAAAAGTTCCGGTCCCTACCGGAATCGGCTAGTTCCGGTCGATGGCTGCCTACCGGCTGATAGAGCAGTGAAAAACAGTTAACAATAGAACCAAATAATTAAGCAACTGACCGCCACTCCTCCAGCACTTCTTCCTCCGGCAGAGGAACGCTCAAATCCTCAACGTCATCGCCCGAAGAGTCCGAGTCTTCCAGTTCTGTGCGCGGACGCCACACACCTTCGTAGCTGAAAATTGCCACCGATCTTATAGTGACAATAGATAGCAAAGACAAAGACAATTACGCATAGTCTCCGGTGCGCTGATAGTGCGGCGCAGCGTAGATCTCGGCCCAGAATGCCTTGTACGTGATGGCTATTTCGTCTTCCGAATCGTCGCCCACGTCTCCCGGCTGGTCGACACACGCCTTAAAGCACACTCGACGACCGTACCTGCAATTAAACAACCTCTCATCTGAACTGAACTACTTTTATCGGTTAAACCCGACAGAACACAGATAAACCAATACTGATTGTTTTTCAATGTATTCATAAGACTATCAATCAAACAGACAAACATGAAACCACCACTACCACCAACCAGCACAGTACCCTGACAAGCGTTTGCACTTATTAGATGTCGTTGAAAGTTTTTCTTTAAAATTCTAGGCCCGTACACCGGACGAGGGGCTGGTGGACTTAACGCTATTCTCGCCGACAAATACTTTGAAGGGAAAGCCCTCAAAATTTTTATTTTATTCTAAGTCTGGAAAGTTTATGGGAAAATCGTTGATCTTCGCGACCGTTTTAGCCCCTTGGAAGTCTATAGCGATTTGGGGAGCTATTTGAGGGATGTCGATTTGATCGGGCTTTTTTGACTGAATAGTTGCGCCATGATTTAACTTTATCTTTATCAACACGAACTGTTAGAACAGCTGCGAAATACCTAAGAAAGGCCACTTCCGTTCCTCCATTGTTGAAGATGTATTCTGCTCTAAACTACTGTGTTCTGGTATTCTAGATTTCTAGTTCCAGAATACGGCGCCAGGTTGTAACACTATGTCTGAACAAGAGCATACATGGGCCGGGGGGGGGTAAGGGGGGTATACCCCTCCCCCTCGGCCGGCCATACCCCTGCCACCCCCTCCCGGAGGGAGGAAATTTTCGCTTATTTTAGGCAAAATAGGCGTTTTCTGGCTTTTTTTCGGGGGACCCCCCGAGGTCTCCAACCCCCCCTACGGATTTTTCCGGCCCATGTATGAACCAGAGTGTTAGGTTTTGCATTTAAAGTTTGTTTCTGATGCATGCATCCTTGATAAATTCCAATCACGGAAAAATTTTCGAAACAAATGTAAATAGAAGCAAAAAATTGTAGTGTAGTCGTCAAAAAACCTTTTTATAACTGTAAATCTTAGGATATTTGCACAGACAGACTAGAAAAGTTGGGGCAAGACCAAAACAAACTAACCAGTCATCCATGGGAATTCCCTGAGCGTTGATAACGGCAGTCGGAGCGAAACAGTAGCGGAAATCCAGTCTCTCGTTGGCTTCCGGCATGTTGTAATGGATAACAGAGTACTGCTCGCGCACCAGATAGATGATTCCTCAAAATAACAAACAGACTCACTACTAATTACAAAGGGATACCTTGTGAAGATTCAAACAGCGGTAACGGTTCGACAGCCTTTGCTTGAAATAGAGGCGCCTCTGACGGCTCTAGATCGGGGATTTGTTGAGCGCGACACAGCACTGTTTGGAATGGAGACACTTGATCGACTAGGGATGCACCTAAACAAAATCACCCCAGTCTCTTTGAACAGCAAACACCGACGAGATGATGACACAAACTATCTAAACACTTTAAAGTCCAAAACACGTCCGTTTCTCAGTGTTTTTATTGATCAGGGCATTTGCTGAGAGAAGGTCGAGCACAAATTTGTCTAGAGCGTAGTTAATCAGAACGACTAAAGGGTAACGAAACAAACCTGCCAGCTGCTCTCCGAACGCTTCGATTGATGCCCGTATAGAGATTCTGTACTTTCGTGAATAGAGCTCGACAAATTTGTCGGGCTGCACCTTCTGAACGACAGCGTGCGTCACCAAATCCGATCGGTGTCTGCCGGGCCGCGACCACTCCATGTTCATTGCGTTCCAGGCGTCAAACGCCACCACCTCGTCGTCCTCATCTCTCACTGGCTCTCGCTTGGCGATCAGCTGAAAGACAACACGTAAAATGGTTTCCAGCTCAAGCAACAACCTTAGTATAAAAACAGCCGGGTTAGGTCCCAGGCAAACGCCCATTAAACAGTTGAGAAGTTAGATTTTGAGGTCTGAGACAAAATTCAGTATGAAAGGTCACGGAAGGGTGAGGTAAGGGTTTTCCGGCAAATGGGGACAGGGATTCTCCTAGCGGGAGGGTCCCAAATTGAATTCAGTTAAAAATAAGCATAAAACACATGATACATGCAACAGATCATCTGCCTAGGGGAGGGGAGTTTGGGCTAGGGCGCGGGATTCAGTCTAAATTTAGGGAGGTAGGGTATTAAAAATCGCAAAAAAAGTATTCTGGACTAAAACTGCTAATATAGGCTATACAGCTAAAAGTCGTTGCTTTCCAGGCAAGTTCAGCAATTTTCATGACTAAAATTCTCGGGCTACCACTTAAGATCCTGATCCGGTGTGATTTGGCTTGCTTGGCTGGCCCCGGGAAAACAAATGGATCGATGCATTACTACCAGACATGGGATGGCATTTCCGCTGAAGGGTAGTAACTTTTCAAATCCTGAGAGGGGCTGGTATAGTTTTCGTACAAATAGGTTAAAATAATCCTAATCTAGAGAAATTTTATCATAATTTTCTATACAAAATTCTTTTAAAAAATTCATCAGGGCGGCGGCCTGAGAGGGGGTAGGTGAGAGTCTGAGGGAGGTCAACCCCTCAGCCCTTTGCCCATGACTGATTATTACTATCCATTGCTACAATGGCAGGAAATATACATGGAATATGTCGTCTTTTTGGAAGATGCGTCCAAAGCGGTTGATGCCGCGAATAATTCCAAAATTCAGTCGGCAAACATTCGGGTCGATGAGAACGTGATCGGCTTCGGTGGGCGGTGCTGCCGATGACCTGCCAATCTCTCGCACAGCCACGCCCATCGCCTCGTAGACTTCGATAATACGCGCCGTTCCTTCTAAAAATGTTCATCCTCTAAACAAACAGAATAGAAAACAAAAAAACCTAAAAATACCGAATCTAGAGTTTGGATTGCCGGTCTTGGACTTTCGGTTAAACGGCTAAAACAGAAATGAACAATTTAAAAAATCTGTAAATAGTAAAAAACTCAGTGTATAATTCATGGTTGCCAGATTAGGGGTTTTCGTCCTAGATCTAGAAATTTTTGAATTGGATCGGAGGAAAGTTTTGAGATTGGAGTTAGGATGTTTTTGATAGCTTAAAAATCTGGGTCGGAATTTTTGTGTTTTAGGAGTTTTCTAGGATGTTTTAGGAATTTCAGCTAGAATTCCCTTCATACATGAAGCCGATTTTCTCGCGAAAATCACCTTGTCCTCCTAGCTGAAAAATGAATTTTTGAAAACCAAATGTTGTGTGAACTGATGAGATAATTTTGTTTTTTTTTTCACATCTAATTGTGTTATGTTAACTTTGCCGTCTTTGTAGCATACATGTAACAGGTCATCGGCCGATGGGGGGAGGGGGGGTTGGGGGGGTCTGGCGCCGGCCGGGGGGGGGTCTGAGCCAAAATTTTGTGGGAGGGGGGTGGGCACTAAAAAACGCTCAAAAATAGAGAAAAATCGCAATTTTTTGCCTAAAAATCGCTAATTTGGGCTGAAATACAGCTAAAAAGTGCTATTTTGCAGGCGATTTTGGCAATTTTCGTGTGTGAAAGTGCAAAAAATTGCAAAAATTTTTTCGAAAATTTACTTGCCAGAAAAATCGGAGGGGGGGGGTCGGCGAAATCGTCTCGGGGGGGGGGGGCATCTGGGGGGTCTGGCCTAAGTCGGGTGGGGGGGCAGACCCCCCAGACCCCCTCTGTTACATGTATGCTTTGTAGCTACATTGTAGGTTCAGCGAACGAATATTCAAGGTGGACTGATGCATACATATACGTAACTTAACCTGACTTAAGCCAGACCTCCGATCGGTCCCCAAGACGATTTTTCCGACCCCCTTCGATTTTTCTGGCAAGAATTTTTTGACCAGATTTTTGCGATTGTTTAGAATTTCAGACACTAAAGTTGCTAAAATCGGCAGTAAAACAGCACATTTTAGTTAGCTGTTTTTGAGTCCAAATCATACATGGGCCGGGGGGTATACCCCTCCCCCTCGACCGGCCATACCCCCCCAACCAACCACTCTCCCGGAGGGAGGAAATTTTCGCTTATTTAAGGCAAAATAGGCGTTTTTTGGCCTTTTTTCGGGGGACCCCCCCCCCCCCCGAGGTCTCCAACCCCCCTACCCCCTCCGGATTTTTCCGGCCCATGTATGGTCCAAATTAGCGATTTTTGACGATTTTTAATCGAAAATTGCAATTTTCAGCGTTTTTAGTGCCCAACTACATCCTTGGAATTTGGGCTCAGCCCCCCGGCCGGGGCCAGACCCCCAACCCCTCCCTTCGGCGGATGACTTGTTGCATGTATGGATTGATGATTGGCTTGGCTAACATAGTGAAACGCAAAATGACGATTCAGTAGAGTTTTATACCTTTAGTCTATTACCACTGGTTTGTCTGGAGTGGAGTCACGCAAAAATTTAACGGATAGGAATGAAAAATCCTAACTCATAGACTAATTGCAGAATTTCTTAGTTTTTTTCCCGAAGTGTCTGCTTTCTACTGTAGCATTGGTTGAGATCGAACGCATTCATTCAAAGCCTTATCAAGCCCTTTTATACTTTACAGTAAACTATCTGGTTTATCAAATTCTACTGAAGAAATTTATGTATCAAAATATTTTAAGCGCTGGAGCTTTTTCTAGGACTTTTTAACATTTTTAGGAGTTTCTAAGAGTTTTTCTGGATATTTCTAGAAGTGAAAGTGAACTGGGTTTAAAACCAGGCACCCCTGACCTAATTGTCTCAACAGAGCTTTCGCCTACCTTCTTCAGACTTAGTGTCTTCGGTTGCGCTGGATGAGCCGACTTGGGGATTTCGATTTTTTCAATCTCCACAACATATCGAGAGTCTCGCTTGTTCGTGAATTTCACTCTGATCGTGTTGTGCAGCAGCTCTTCCGGGTCGAACTGCGTTCTCTGCGATTCTAAACTGAGGGGGGTTGTGACGGCTGATGGGGGTTGAGAGGATGGTAAACCAAAAAAGTCCGTTATTTAGGATAAAATAAGCTATTCTGAGCTCATTTACACCTAATTTACAGGGTTCGTGCGGCTTTTGGCCATAGTAAAATTTGCTGACCAACCAGGTTGATGAAATTGCAACCAATGTTAATTTGTGGTTTAAGTAGTAGTATGGAAAATGAGAAAACCGATTTTTAAAAGGGTGTTGTGTAAAGTTCTGACAGGACTATTTGGCGGCGAGATGTTTCTGCTGCTATCAAATTTTTCCCTGACCAGACACCAAATTCCCTGACTTTCCAGGTACCGCACGAACCCTGATCTAGGCCTACTTTTACCCCCCTCAGCCCACCACAGGGAGATGACCAACGCTAGTGAAACTTTCTACTTATTCCATACACAGCATACATGTAACAGGTCATCCGCCGATGGGGGGAGGGGGGTTGGTGGGGGTCTGAGTTAAAATTTTGGGAGGGGGTAGGGCACTAAAAAACGCTCAAAAATCGCAATTTTGGGCTAAAAGTCGCCAAAAATCGCTAATTTGGGCTGAAATACAGCTAAAAAGTGCTGTTTTGCAGGCGATTTTGGCAATTTTTGTGTCTGAAATTGTAAAAAATTGCAAAAATTTGCTCAAAAATTTACTTGCCAGAAAAATCGGAGGGGGGGGGGGGGGGTTGGCGAAATCGTCTCGGGGGGGGGGTCCTATCTGGGGGGTCTGGCCTAAGTCGGGTAGGGGGCAGAAGACCCCCCTGTTACATGTATGATACACAGTACAGTCAGAAACTAACGCCATTTATGGTACTGGCACCATATGGCACCTCTACCCATGACCTGAGGCTGCCTAAGTCGGGTGGGGGCAAACCCCTTGTCACATGCATACCTACTACAATACAAGAAGAAATCACCAGTTAAACAGCAGACGACAGCATATGGCGCGTAGCCAAAGTGAAGCGGCAGCGCCTTCAAGTCGGCCAGTCGGGCATCGAACACCTCACCACTGTCCACCGCAAAAACAGGCACGGTTTCAGTATCGGTCAAGGAAATAATCTGCAAAAGAAAGTCTCCTTGACACCTCAATCTGAAAACGCAAGGAGCTACCTCGGCTCTGACCCAGGGCTGGTCGGAGGCCGGATCACGGGCGGCGCAGGCGAGACCCTCTTCTGGCTGTTGCACCGACAACAGAAACGGATACTCATCCACAAATTGGTTAAGAATAGTCTGTTCAGATCGTACTGTAAGAGTAAAGCGTAGTAGACGCACATAGCACGGAAATTGAGTAAAAGGCTCACCAGTGGCTAGGCTGCTGGTGAAAAGCAGAGTGAAGTCTGACGGCGAGGCCCAACTGCCCATCCTGCACGCTTCCGAGGTGCCCGTAAAGTCCTGCTGCGGCTCGTAACTGTCTATGTACTGCTGCGCCGCTGCCATCTTCTTCCCAACAACCCTAATCGATCTACCTGCAAGATTTACCTTATAACAAAGCAAACAACGTTACAAATATAAATTATTTTTGTGAAAAACAAGGCTATTTTTTATTGTGATCTGTTTTGTCTACCTACTAGTAAGTAGTACTGTCTGTTTGTTTATTTAAAGACTTGAATCTGAACCGACAATATATTGAATTTATTTGGAATTATGTCTATTGTAAATATTAACTGTATTTTGGTTGGACAGATTTGCTTCACTTCAAGTTAGTGAAATGCCAAACAAAAATACGTTGATTTTATTCAAAAGCAAGATTGCAGGTTTCTCAGCATTTTACAAGTACTTCTACAGGGTTCATACGGATCAGGGTTTTCCAAATTCCCTGACTTTCCCTGACCTGAGTGCTAAAATTCCCTGACTTTCTACAAGCAAAGCAAACTCATAAAACAGTAAATGTTTTCAAGCACCTAATTTTGTGATTTCTTTTGCATCGGCAGATATTTACATAAACGGTAGCATATCCAATAATTTTCTAAAAGCAAAGGGTGAATTTGGTATTAAAAACTAATCGTATTTCAACAGGTATTCCGAGCGTGAAGTTAACAAGAATTAACAATTTCAGGGTTTGACGAGGTCTGGTTGGGCAGCTGCCTAACCAGGGCGAGAAAATTTTGAAGAAATAGCTTTCAAAAACGCATTTAAAAGGTAGTCTTGGCGCAAAATTAACCGGAATTAACAGCTTCCGAGTTTGACGAGGCCTGGTTGGGCCGCTGCCCATCCAGGGAGAGAAAATTTTGAAGAAATAGCTTTCGAAAACGCATTTAAAAGGTAGTCTTGGCGTAAAATTAACCGGAATTAACAGCTTCCTAGTTTGACGAGGCCTGGTTGGGCCGCTGCCCATCCAGGGCGAGAAAATTTTAAAGAAATAGCTTTCAAAAACGCATTTAAAAGGTTTTCTTGGCGTAAAATTAACCGGAATTAACAGTTTCAGAGTTTGACGAAGCCTGGTTGGGCACCTGCCCAACACTTGGGACTATTTATTTATACCCTTAATATCCGCACCGCATGGCGCATTTTACCGAACAATTTTTAGCCGTAGAATTTCCGCTTTTTTTCTTCCGCTGCGGTTCTAAATTACGAAGTTTTTCTCTTCACATTTCTGTCGTTTTGTTGTCAGCTGCTTCTCTCCCGGAAGTCTTTTAATTTTCTCTTTAAGGTTTCGCGCACGAGATGACGTCCAAAGGTGACGAAGCAAAAGAATTTAGTTGTGAAATCTGTGGTCGGTGTTACCCTTACAAGAATGGGCTTTCGAAGCACAGAGCGAAGCAACATCCTGAAGAACACCGGCAAATGAAATTGACTAAAACCGCAGCTGCTGGTCTGATGTGCCGGGCCGGTGCGATCTATTCTATGCATTCCTAGTTGTTTTTTCTTGCGTTGCTTAGGTGGAAAAGGTAGTGAATGTGCGTATTTCTGTGTTATACTCGTATGTAGTACTGTACTGCGTTATACACGCACATCTGTTCGGTCTCAGTGATTCTCCAAACATTCCGGTTCTACCTATTTTCATTGGTATCTGCTTTACGTATCGTTATTCCTATCTGATATCGTTTATGTTGTTGTTATGCTGTTGTTATTCGACTTTCTTGACCATGCAGAATGATAAAAACATCTCTGGTGGTGACTTTGTCAGTTGTGCTCGCTCATACATGGGGGTCTGCTCCCCCGAGACGATTTTTCCCACCCCCATCCGATTTTTCTGGCAAGTAAATTTTTGAGCAAATTTTCCCTATTTTTTGCAAACTCAGACAGACAAATTGCCAAAATCGCCTGAAAAACAGCATTTTTAAGCTGTATTTCAGCCCAAATTAGCGATTTTTGACGATTTTTAGCCGAAAATAGCGATTTTTGAGCGTTTTTTAGTGCCCGACCCCCTCCCAAAATTTGGGCTCAGACCCCCGTTCGGCGCCATACCCCCAACCCCCCTTCGGCGGATGATCTGTTACATGAATGGTTGTGCTCTGATTATCAACCAACACTTATTTCAAGTCTTAGCAGTCACCTTGCGTATTGCAGAGTCTTATGCAGTAAACATTTTTCAGGAGATATTTTTGAGACCGATCCCAAAGCGTTCAACTGAAATCTAATTTAAAATGTAAATTTCATGCGTTTGGCACAGGTCAACCTGTGCTAGAGATGTGCACGGGCCGGGCCGGGCATGCCCGTCAACGATTTTGGACGGGCCGGGCCGGGCACCATTTTCAGGCCCCCCCCCGGGCCGGGCCCGATTTTGATGCCCGTCGGGCATGTATAAAGAAAAAGAACAGCAGAATAGAAAATAGAACACCTTGATTAGCTTAGCATTGCCCAAATGAATTCAAAATACCCGCCGTTCTACCATATGCAGAATTATTTTAACAGTAATTTCAGCCTTGGTGCCGTTCGTACATAAGCCTTTACCCCACCTGCCGACCAACTTAATTTTAAGCCTCAATTTGCAGCTCAGGCTTAGATGCAAGTGCAAACTTTGATTTATAGGGTTGAGCTTCTGCGTCTGGCTTTAAAAAGGGTGTCAACCACCCCCACTGCCCTGGATATTTTTAATGTACATCGTATGGTATTAGTACATTGTGTATCTTTACCAATGACAAAAAACCCGATATCCAATTCCTGGAAAACAACCCAATAAAAGTTCGCACTTTAATTAAAAGCAAGCATAAATTTGAAATTCGCTGTTTTAAAATTACAATTTCCAAAGCTTAACATGAAATTTAGCTTTTAATCTGAAAATTCGTGCCAAATTTTGAAAAATTTAGTAAGACAAAGCAAAATTAACGAGCCGGACAGGGCAGGGCCGGATTTTGGGCGGGCCGGGCCGGGCCAGGCACCATTTTCAGGCCCCCCGGGCCGGGCCGGGCCGGGCCCGATTTTGATGCCCGCCGGGCATGGCGGGCCGGGCATGCCTCACCTGATCGGCCCGCCGGGCCGGGCCGGGCCGGAAAAAAGGTGCCCGTGCACATCTCTAACCTGTGCATGGATCCAATTTTTCGGCACTGCGTGATGCTGAATATCCCTGACCGGGGCTCAAAATTTAAGCTAGCCCGGTCAGCAGGGCTCTCTTAAGTTCGGCCTATTTCACATAAAAATTGTCTTAATTTTTACAAAACTTTTATAACGTTTAAGTTGGCCTTGTGAGTTTCGAAATCAAGACGACATTTGGGTCCGCTTCCACGGAATTAACTTTACTCCTTGTTTACGCAAAAATTTCACTATTATGATTGTGAATGATATGAATAGGGATGGGCACGCTTCGTCCGGCTGCGCCGTTTAGAAAATACAAAAATAAGGGCAAAATATGGTCCGAAAACGGTTTTGGCAACTTCAAGCGCAAATTCTTTTTTATGTTTGGTTATTGATGGTAGGAAGTGATGTACTTATATGAAACAGAGTACGAGCTATCGAATAAGATGCATTTTGAACCATAATTCAGCCGTTGAAGGGCATTTTTTTCTCAAAAACTGAATTCGTCGTTTTTCAACGTCCATTTTCTGTTGAAAGGAGAGTTTATTTAAATTGGTTTCAATCGGATTTGAAATCAGCGTAACTTGTTACCTATATAGCACCACTCTTTTTCTTAACGCAGTTTGACGCGGTGCCCACAAATTGAATTCTTTCTTAACTACTGAAAATCGGCTTTTTCGTGGATTTTCTTCGTGTTCCTGATTGTTGTGATAAAACGATGAATTTGGCGAAAGGGTTTCAATCGGTTCTGAGTACAGTAGACTTCAGGCTTTCGAATGATACAAGAATTGGCTCTCTGCTGTTTGTCGTTAACCCCACAAACGATGTTAAAGTTTCTCTAACCCTAAATTTTTCCCATTTCAGTATTTTATTTTGTGCAACGCTTGCAATCATACTTTTTCGAGTTAATTTAGATGTGTTACGGATATTCACGGCCTTCTAGTAGATTTTAAGCAATCTTCGTAAATCGCGCGACAGAAAATCAGTCCCATTTCAAACGTGCGACCAAATGCTAATTACTAAACTGCGCGGATCACACAAAAACTGTTTTTAACACGAATTTCTCTAATTCTTCATGAAATCAAGTGCGGTTTTTTGCGTAATTTACCGCATCCGGTCATGCTATCGCCGTTTTAGCATATACTTTTTCTTTTAGCGCGAGTTATTCAAATATATTGCCCATAATCAAAATGGTGCCAGGTGCGCCATAGAAAAGTCCTTCACAGGCGGCTGTCATTAAATCGCATTTTTCTAATCCTTAATGAAATCGAATGCGGTTTTTTGCCTGAATTGTCCTATGCGGTCATGCTATCGGCCCTTTTAACATATTTTCGTTGTCGCAGCGCGAATTATTAAAAATGGTCGCCCATACCTAATATGAATAAGCAAAAAGTTATGACTAAGAGGTATATAGTTTGTTTCGTCGTCGTTTTCCCATTCCAAGCCAGATGTGGAGCGTGAATTACATTTTTGGAAACGCTCCACGCAGCATGGATATTTAGGGTATAAATAGTCCCAAGTCTGCCCAACCAGGGCGAGAAAATTAAAAAAATCCCTGTAATTTTCCCTGACCAGATCTGAAATTCCCTGACTTTTCCCTGACCTCCCTGACCATTTTTAAATTCCCTGACTTTTCCCTGACCTCCCTGACTTCCCTGACCCGTATGAACCCTGTTGTAATATCACATTTTCCATTCCTAGGAAGCCAAAAAACTGCCATAAAGGACACTGCCGGGTAAATGTATAGTTTCCGGGCGTAAAATCAGGAACCGACCCCAGATTGAAATAAATACTTTTAATGATCATAACTAATTATAAATTAACAAGTTTCATCGATAAATATCGATTATCGATTATTTTTTGGCAAAATTCCAAAATTTCAAAATCGTCTAAAATGGTCATGTTATATATCATTTGAAAGCCCTTCATCTGACGAGTCTAATGATCACTACATCAGCATAGGGCACGCCCCCGGGGGCCTGTTTTGCCAAATATAAAAGTACCCCTAGGGGACGCATCCGTATAGGCACGCTCTAGAGGGCCTGTTTTCCAAATATAAAAATACCTCTAGGGGTATGCATCACTATACTGATGCGTCCCCTAGGGGTACTTATCACTATACTGATGCGTCCCCTAGGGGTACTTTTATGTTTTTAAAACCGGCCCTCCGGAGCGTGCCTTATACCGATGCGTCCACTAGGGGTACTTTTATGTTTTTAAACCAGGCCCTCGGGAGCGTGACTATACTGATGCGTCTCTAGGGGTACTTATATATTTGGCAAAACAGACCTCCCGGTGCGTGCCCTATGCTGATTTAGTGATCATTAGACTCGTCAGGCGAAGGGCTTTCAAATGATATGTAACAAGACCATTTTGGACAATTTTGGAATTTTGCCAAAAAATAATCGATAATCGATATTTATCGATAAAACTTGTTAATTTATAATCAGTTATGATCATTAAAAGTATTAATTTCAATCTGGGGTCGGTTCCTGATTTTACGCCCGGAGACTATACATTTACCCACTGCCGGACATAGCCGGCCTACCCAGCGCCAAAGGTTTTTTTTGTGGACAGACTCTTTTTTTAGTATTTTACAGCCGTGGGCGCCTTGGCTTGGTAAAAAGTATTCTTACCGATTTATGACGGTTCCACTCTGCAATGGCAGCAACTTCCGGAATAGGTTTGATAGTTTGAGTTAGTGAGACAAGACAGAGCGACGATTTGAAGTTGCTTTATGCGCTTCGCTTGCTTGTTGTGCCAGCAGATTTTCCAGCAGAACAAGACCGGCAAACCGTAATCTGCACGAGCGATGCGAACAGTGCGAGCGAGCGAGCCGTACCATACCGTAACTATAGCAGCGCCGCAACGCTCCGAACTTTCGCCAAATTCAAGCCGCTCCAGTACTGGCACACCGCTTCAAGTCTCCAGGCCTACCATTCACTTTGTCCAGATCAGGGAGATGATAATCACTGGAATGGAACGCTGGAATGGAATGGAACGGCTATGATAATCGCTGGAATGGAACGGAAATCACTGGAACGGCAAATTAGACCGTCAAAACGCTCTAAGCTCATCCTGCAACTATTTACTGGACTGTATGGGTAACTACCCCAGCGGAGCAGGCGTAGACTAACACTTTTATTTGAATTACATAACGCATATGCTTATTTATTTATTTATTTATTTATTTATTTATTTATTTATTTATTTATTTATTTATTCGCGCCAAACCACGTAACTATACATTTGTAAGAACATACCAAAATATACAAAAACATTACCAAAAATATGCAGAAACGACACAAGTACTGCAAGTAATGTAATACACGTCTAGCGAGAGAGATTTATCTTTTTTGAACGAAAGACAAATACATTCTTAAAAGGTTTTTGAAGTTTTTGTCATGATACTCTTCTTTGGCTCCCGAAAATTTGTAATCAAAATAAATAAGCTGCAGAATATCCTTCCTGGGAGGCAACAGCAAAGAAAACCAACCGCTGAGCCATACATGTAACACGTTCAGGCCTGCCTGGGGCGGGGGTAAGGGGGTTTTCCTGTTAGCAGCGTATACAGGTGGCCGTGTACCAATCTGGAGAGTCGTTACTGCAGGAGGCAAAACCGAACTGAGAACACTGACACAGGGAGCCGTTCCTAGCCCAGGTTATCTGGGTCAGACCCTAAGAACTGGTTTTAGTGTATGTACATCAAACACATTATACATACCTACTGTGCGCGCTAAACAGAATTTAGTCAACCACACTCATACCTACGTACAGTACTGTACATGTTCTAACCTTTCTGTCAGGGTGGGGTCGAGTTGGGTTTCGCCCAGAGGAGGCATTCAAACTTTCAAAAAGCTCCAAAAATGCCTTGAAATGCGTTCTGCACGTTTTTTTCAGTAATATATAATTCGCATTTGCAGCACAAATATTGTACGTATCATACATGTAACAGGTCATCCGCCGATGGGGGGAGGGGGGGTTGGGGGGTCTGGCGCCGGCCGGGGGGTCTGAGCCAAAATTTCGGGGGAGGGGGGTGGGCACTAAAAAACGCTCAAAAATCGAAAAAATCGCAATTTTTTGGCTAAAAATTCGCCAAAAATCGCTAATTTGGGCTGAAATACAGCTAAAAAGTGCTGTTTTGCAGGCGATTTTTGGCAATTTTTGTGTGAAATTGTAAAAAATTGCAAAAATTTGCTCGAAAATTTACTTGCCAGAAAAATCGGAGGGGGGGGGTCGGTGAAATCGTCTCGGGGGGGGGGGGGGGGGGGGGTCCCCATCCGGGGGGGGGCTGGCCTGGGGGCGGGTGGGGGGCAGACCCCCCAGACCCCCCTGTTACATGTGTATGGTACGTATGAAAACAAAATTTTCAGCGCGTTTCGCTTATTGGTAGAGTTCTCTCACAGTCTTCTATGGGCTTCACAATGTCTTTTTGACAATATCGGTTTGAAAGGATTTTATAGGATTTAAAATTAGCACTTCTACAAATTCCAAAATTCGTGGACTCATATGGCGCCAGTAGCAAAAACGGCGTTTAAGTACTAGTTTAAGTATTACTAAATTTCACAAATCCTTCAATTTTTTTAGGATTGGGGGTAAGTCTGGTGCACCAAACTTTAGCACAAAATTCTAAAGATTTTGGCCAATGTTCCAAATTTCAAATAATTTGGTCAACAATTACGGTCTTCAAGATCTGAGTAAGTGTTTTTAAGGGCATACATGTAACAGGTCATCCGCCGAAGGGGGGAGGCGGGTTGGGGGTGTCTGGCGCCGGCCGGGGGGATCTGAGCCAAAATTTTGGGAGGGGGTCGGGCACTAAAAAACGCTCAAAAATCGAAAAAATCGCAATTTTTTGGCTAAAAATCGTCAAAAATCGCTAATTTGGGCTGAAATACAGCTAAAAAGTGCTGTTTTACAGGCGATTTTGACAATTTTTGTGTTTGAAATTGTAAAAATTCGCAAAAATTTGCTCATAAAATTACTTGCCAGAAAAATCGGAGGGGGGTCGGGAAAATCGTCTCGGGGGCATCCGGGGATGGGGATGGCCTAGTCGGTGGGAGACCCCCCCAGACCCCCCTGTTACATGTATGTTTAAGGGTACAGTATAACTTCACGCATTAGACACTTTTGAATGTAATTATAAGACAAACGCTGAAAAAATGCTTTCAATTTGGTCCGTTTTAGACTACTGTATGTATGACTAAAATCCAACATAAAACCACTTTTGTTTCAGCTGTATCAGAACTCTTGGGGGCTTGTAACTGAGAATATACGTTGTAGTTTTCAGTAAATCAAACTACAGTACTAGACAAACCTGCATACTGACAATTTTCCTAAAGATGACATTTTTTCCGCAACTGAGAACGTGAAAATTTTGTTGCAAACTCCAAAAAATTTTGAAAATTGGGGGAGGGTAGCAAAATCATTACGTAATCAATTAGGAGGGCAGGGGCTTAGCAAATTATTACGACCCATTACCAGGGTGAGGTTGGTCCGAAAACGTTAAATGCCATGACGTAATTTTTGGATGGCCGGGTGGTCGACGTATGGAGGGAACAAGCCTCCTGCCTTCAAAATCGAACAAAACAAACTTCCAGTACCAAAATATCCCAGTCGCACTATTTTCCGATGGGGTAGTGACCCGTATTTTGCATGCTGCTTAGTAAACATTGGTGGATGCGTTTAGAGCATTTAGACAGTCTAATTTGTCATTCCACTGATTCCCGTTCCATTCCAGCGATTATCATGGTCGTTCCATTCCATTCCAGCGTTCCATTCCAGTGATTATCATCTCCCTCCAGATCATGCACGACTTCGACTTCGAAATCTTAAGAGTCTGTGTCTGATTCGATCGAGTCTTGGTATTCAGACCCAAAATTGAAAGTTTGGCGTAGAGGGCTGTAAGTTGGCACACTAATACTACTTGATGAGTTATTCAACTGCTGCTGAGGAATTCCCAATTCGACGCTCCACGCTCGAGATATAAGCCCGCGAAAATCGGCTTCCTTAACTATGGGACGAAAATTTCCAACTTGAATTTCTTTCTTACTGACAAGGGTTGGAACTTAAAAATTGGGGCTTTTAGGTAACTTTTCGAGTAGATTAACAATCTTTAGTCCAAAATTGTTTTCGATGAAAAAAATTTTTTTCGCCCCCCTTTGGAGCCCCCCAGCTCGACTGGAACCCCCCCTAGATGCACTTTTTTATTTTATAATTTCGTAGCGCTATTCAGGACCTACATTTTGGTGTAAAATATTCAAGATTTGAGAGGTAGGTTTTTGAGAAAATTCACTTTGAATGTCCAAAACCTGGAAAAATCGCCAACTTTCACTGTGCTCGGAAATCTCGCAAACCATTCCTAGCCTTTAAATCGTAACTGAGACCTAAAAATTGGGGCTTTTAGCTAACTTTTCGAGTAGATTAAGAATTTTCAGTCCAAAATTGTTTTCGAAGAAAAAAATTTTTTTCGCCCCCCTTTGGAGCCCCCCAGCTCGACTGGAACCCCCCTAGATGAACTTTCTTATTTTAGAATTTCGTAGCGCTATTCAGGACCTACATTTTGGTGTAAAATATTCAAGATTTGAGAGGTAGGTTTTTGAGAAAATTCACTTTGAATGTCCAAAACCTGGAAAAATCGCCAACTTTCACTGTTACTGTTTTAAAAGTATCACAAAACGTACCCATTTTGAGTACGGGTAAGTATTTTGAGATGCCCAATTTTTGGGTACGAGTACGAGTAAGTATTGCCAAAAATACCCAAGTGTACTCGAGTATGAGTATTTTTGGGTATTTTCCAGGCAGATAATTGCAGAAAATCGAATAATAAATGAAAATGGGCAAAGTTTACATATTTGCATGAAACAGAATAGTTTTATTGATCTTACAAACGACATAGAAGGAAGAATTTAATCTAACAAATAGCTTCTGCAACAATCTGACGGTTCACCTTCAACATCAATTCGTTCTCGAGGTTCTGAGCCCCTAAGCGGTGCTTGCGCTTTAGCTAAACAGATACTAGACTGAGAAAACACACGGTCAATGAAAGCAGAAGATGCCGGAACAGATAACACATCAGTCGCAACCTTATAGAGCCGGGGGGGTAAGTGCAAGCTTTTTGCTTCCATCATTTTATGGAGTCTAAAGCTTCCACTTTTTCTTCAGGAATATAATCTTTGACATAATTTGACAACTCCTGCTCAATCATTCTCCGGTACACTGGTGTTTTTTACCTTTTTCCCCTTATTGCGCTAAGTCCGTACCACTAAAGTGCGCAGCATGTGCTTTCGAGCTTTTCTTTTATGACGCACAAAGCGCCGAAATTGAAAATATTTCCCATTTAATAATCACCTGAGAAAAACAAAATACTTGGGTATCATTGTAAAATGATGGGTAAGTACGAGTAAGTATTCCAAAAAATACTTGAGCATGGGTACGGGTAAGTACCAGCAGAAATACTCAAGTGTACCCAAGTATGGGTATTTTTGGGTATACTTTTAAAACAGTATTCACTGTGCTCAGAAATCTCGCAAACGATTCCTAGCCTTTAAATCGTAACTGAGACCTAAAAATTGGGGCTTTTAGCTAACTTTTCGAGTAGATTAAGAATTTTCAGTCCAAAATTGTTTTCGATGAAAAAAAATTTTTTTCGCCCCCCTTTGGAGCCCCCAGCTCGACTGGAGCCCCCCTAGATGCACTTTTTTATTTTAGAATTTCGTAGCACTATTCAGGACCTACATTTTGGTGTAAAATATTCATGATTTGAGAGCTAGGTTTTTGAGAAAATTCACTTTGAATGTCCAAATCCTGGAAAAATCGCCAACTTTCACTGTGCTCGGAAATGTCGCAAACGTTTTTGTTCATTCAAAGTCAATTTTCTCGGAAAACCTACCTATCAAATCTTGAATATTTTATAACAAAATGTAGGTCCTGAATAGCGCTACGAAATTCTAAAATAAAAAAGTGCATCTAGGGGGGGTTCCAGTCGAGCTGGGGGCTCCAAAGGGGGGCGAAAAAATTTTTTTTCATCGAAAACAATCTTGGACTGAAAATTCTTAATCTACTCGAAAAGTTAGCTAAAAGCCCCAATTTTTAGGTCTCAGTTACGATTTAAAGGCTAGGAATCGTTTGCGAGATTTCCGAGCACAGTGAAAGTTGGCGATTTTTCCAGGTTTTGGACATTCAAAGTGAATTTTCTCAAAAACCTACCTCTCAAATCTTGAATATTTTACACCAAAATGTAGGTCCTGAATAGCGCTACGAAATTATAAAATAAAAAAGTGAATCTAGGGGGGGTTCCAGTCGAGCTGGGGGGCTCCAAAGGGGGGCGAAAAAAATTTTTTTCTTCGAAAACAATTTTGGACTAAAGATTCTTAATCTGCTCGAAAAGTTACCTAAAAGCCCCAATTTTTAAGTCCCAACCCTTGGCAGTAAGAAAGGAATTCAAGTTGGAAATTTTCGTCCCATAGTTAAGGAAGCCGATTTTCGCGGGCTTATATCTCGAGCGTGGAGCGTCGAATTGGGAATTCCTCAGCAGCAGTTCAATAACTCATCAAGTAGTATTAGTGTGCCAACTTACAGCCCTCTACGCCAAACTTTCAATTTTGGGTCTGAATAGGGCAAAGGGCCAAGACTCGATCGATTCAGACACTGACTCTTAAACCCCAATTTTTTTCGTTCCGTAATTTTTTGTTCCTTGTACTTTTCGTGGTGCTTTTCTTGCCCCTTCAAAATTTGAATCCCTTGAACTTTTCACCCACAAATTTCTTTTCCTTTGAAATTTGCGTTCTGAAATTTTTTGGGGTGCATTGTCTTTTTAGGCGGTAAAAATTTCAGAGTGGTTGAAATTCTAGAGTGGGACAAATAAAGCACCTCCAAAATACAGGGAGCAAAAAATTTCGATCCGAAAAAAATTAGGAGGTAAGAATTTTAGGCAGGGGAAAATAAAATCCTGAAAAATATAGGGTGCAAATTTTAAGGGGGTGCACATTTTAGGAGTCAATTAAAGCGATCCGAAAAACACAGCTCAAAAGGCACCCTGAAAAAAGAATACAGGGCAGACTGTGTTGGAGGCATATGGGCATTCTGAAGGAAAATCGTCAGTTTTACTGATTGCCGCAACCGAATCGGCCGGTCGATTTTGGATGATACATCGGCTTAGCAAATCGGAGTTGGCCAGAACATGTGTGAGTGAAAGCCCAAACTGCATCGAAGAAGTACCGCAGCTACAAGAGTTCAAATCGTTGCAAACTGTAGGAAAATCGTCAGTTAACTGATTTTCATAGCCGAAGCGGCCGATTCTCTGGATAGTATTTCGGAATTACGAATGGGAGTTTACCAAACGAGATGTGAGTGTTAGCACAAAAGCACATTAAATAACTATCATACCTTGAAGATTTGAAATGAAAGAAAGCAAGAAAGAAGAAATTTTACTTCACGGACAATGTACGTACAGTACGTACAGACAGTATCACAATCAGCTCTACAGTGACAAGGGAAGAAGGACTGAGTTAGCTCTAGGCTATTTTATAACTCAGCCCAATCGGTTAGTAAAACGCGATAAATCTATGAGACTGACTGCCTCTTTAAATGGTTTCAATCTGAAGGAAAATCGTCAGTTTCACTGATTTCCACAACTAATTGATCGGCCGATTCTTCAGATAGGACTTCGCTGAAGATCAGTGGTGCGCGAACTGCGAGTAGCGGCTACATGATCAAAGTGACGAACGATTTGGGAGCCTATGAGTAGCAGGCAGGCTTGAATGGGAGTTGAAGCAGGGTGCCAGTGCTTAAGCGATTTTATTTTGGCGCTCGCCCGGAGCGTTGAGGCGCCGCTTTGGTTACGGTGCGGTGCGGCTCGCACGCTCGCATTGCTCGTGCAGATTAGGGTTGGCCAGCTGGGGGGGGGGTTATTATGTGTGGGGGGGAATCAGGGAAGGTCAGAAATGGGCTATATATTAATTGATTAACTTTCAAATGACTATGCGACTCCGGAACGTGCCCTATACTGATGCGTAGCCCAAGGGGTATTTTTAGGTATTTTTATATTGGCAAAAAGACCCTCCAGAGTTGGTCTCACCATTCATTCAGTGTATCAGTACCAACCAGTGTTGTTGTAGTCTAACCTCGAATTGCAGTGGAAGGCGGATTTGCATTTGCTGCGTTCTTCATTTGTCTCAATGTACAAGATTTAAGTTTTAGCGGCGCTTTCCGCGACAACGCGGGATCTAACAGAATGGGCAACAACTCGTCTCTGATGTTGCAGCCGGAAGAGATTGAGGAACTGCAACAAGAAACCGGATGTGAGTAAATTCACGGCCTCTCTTCTTTTACCGCCGAATATGTGGCGTTGGCCCCAAAACCGCCGTCAGACAGACATGGGCAAAGCATACATGTAACACTTCATCCGCCGAAGGGGGAGGGGGTTGGGGGGTCTGGCGCCGGCCGGGGAGTCTGAGCGCAAATTTGGGGGGTTGTACTAAAAAACGCTCAAAAATCGAAAAAATCGCAATTTTTGGGCTAAAAATTGCCAAAAATCGCTAATTTGGGCTGAAATACAGCTAAAAAGTGCTGATTTGCAGGCGATTTTGGCAATTTTTGTGTCTGAAATTGTATAAAATTGCAAAAATTTGCTCAAAAATTTACATGCCAGAAAAATTGGAGGGGGGAGGGTCGGCGAAATCGTCTCGGGGGGGGGGTCTGGCCTAAGTCGGGTGGGGGCAGACCCCCCCTGTTACATGTATGGGGCAAAGGGGGTCTCAGGGCTTGACACCCTCACTCAGGATTTTTTGCAATGCAAATTATGATAAAAGTATGCCTGAGACTAGGTGTAAATATGCTTAAAATAGCTTTTTTAGCATAATAAAAAAGCTTAATTTTAGTAAAAAATCGGACGTTTGGCTTGCCATCCTCTCAACCGCCCCTTCAGCCGCCGCTAACCGCTTTAGCCGAACTCAGGATTTGAAAATGTACCACCCCGGCAGCAGAATTGCTAGCCCATGTCTGCTGTCAGGTCTTCTTTCGAGGTTTCCGAAAAAACATCAACAAATGACTGCCATCGCGTCAATTTTGAACTAAAAAACGGCCCACATCTTTCCGTACTCTGTTTCAAGTTTTGCATCAGAAGCGAAATACCAGATCGATTTCGTTGTCATCAATTTTATACGAAGAAATATGAACGCTTCATCGGATCATTAACAAGTTTTAGCTCTTAACCAATCTTTGTGAGCTTCAACCCTGAAAAAGTAAGCTTTCTAGCGCAACTATATAGTTCAAATTTAGCGGATTTTTACTTTCAGAGTAGCTGAAGAACTAAGGAAATGAGGGGTTGTCCTTAGAACAGAAAACACCTTGCTTTTAATTCTAAACCATGCGCAAAACTCTGTTTTGGGCTTGAAAAGGACTGAGCAACCCAGTTTAACGATTTGAATGCGGTTCATAAAACTTGTCTAACAAGCCTAATATAGTACTGTATTATCGGTATGGACGACCGAGGGAGGTATTGGCCGGCGAGGGGCTATACCCCCATACCCCCGGCCATACATGTACTAGGGGGGTTTGGGGGGTTACCCCCTGCTGGAAAGGCCAAACCCCCCTCACCCCCCTCCGCGAGACAGGTTAAGGGGACCCCCCCCCCCCGACCAAAAAATACAAGTACTAGTAGTGGCTCCAGTATTAACAAACTGGGTCAGAAATCACTAATTTTTAGCCTAAAATTCACTTGAAAAGCCTTTGGAAACCGAATTTGGCGTTTCCACTGCTGATATTTAAGAAAAATCGGTGTTTTTCGAAGCTCTTTTTGTCATTTTTTGCTTGTTTTTAGCTTTAAAACGCTATTTGGCTTAGCGTCCTTACTGAAAAAAACGTGCTAAAAACGCATTTCTAGGCGTTTTGGAGCTTTTCGAAATTTGGGACCCCCCACCTGGGCGAAACCCCCCTCGACCCCCCCACCTGAAGAAACCGCTCCGCTCCCCCCAGGTCGGCCCGGAGCTGTTACATGTATGCCCCGGCCCATGTATGATGGTGGGTTATTGAGCTTCTAACATTTTTTGAATTCAAAAATGGAAACTGAACGTGTTTTAGTTTCTCGCAACCAAATCGTGCGTTTGTACAGTCGATTCATTAATTTGGACAAGAGAGGACATGGCTACTTGGACCGGGACGACTTTCTGCGTATTCCTGAGTTGGCCATTAATCCGTTAGGCGATCGAATTGTCGACGCTTTCTTCAACGAATCGTAACTTTTTAGTGTATTTACAGTTAGGGATGTTTCGGTCCTAGAACTTACCCATTCGGGGCCGATTCCACTAAGACCTCCATGCATACTCCTCCCCGGCGAACACGCCTGGTCCAGTGGTTGTAGCCACTGACTGCTGTACGTTTATCCCCCTCGGTGCGGAAAGTGTTTCACAAAGAGCAATCGATGACATAAAGCCCAGTACTTATGTCCTGCGTACCTATCGCCGAAATTTTTGACCGTTACAGTGCGCCAAACAATGATAGCCCCATCCCCAAAGCACACAAGCATAAGACAGGCATACATGAGCCGGAGAAAACCGGAGGGGTCTGGAGATTTGGGGGGTCGCATCACTCGCGGAGGGGGTATGGCCAGCCGAGGGGGTGGTATTGGCCGGCGAGGGGAGGGATAAACCCCCTACCCCCACGGCCCATGTATGGAGACAGGATAAAAATGAAAGTACCGATAAGTAGGACATTATACTGACAAGCAGAGTATATACTCTACTGAGTGTTTCACAGGTTGCCTTTACGGACAGCTTAAAGATGAAAAGTCTCTTTTGTCTTCATAATTTGCTCATCTTCAAGCTGGTCGTGACGCAATAGAGGGGATACTCAGTACTGAGCTTGTGGGTATAAACGGACAATAAAAAGTCGTACTTATCAATCGCTCGTGGTTGGTTCAGTTTACTCGGGGGAGGGGCTATCGTTGTTTGGCACCTTGTCTGTACCCTCCCTGAGCGTGACAGCACATACAGTCAGGCACTTAACGCCGTGGTTTACCCCCAGTTCCGACTTTCCCCACTTCCGGTGACCCGATTTCCGATGTCCCAGTTCCGACTTTCCCCACTTCCGGTGACCCGATTTCCGATGTCCCAGTTCCGACTTTCCCCACTTCCGGTGACCCGATTTCCGATGTCCCAGTTCCGACTTTCCCCACTTCCGGTGACCCGATTTCCGATGTCCCAGTTCCGACTTTCCCCACTTCCGACTTTCATAAAGATACGCTTTTTCATTATGATAACTTTGGTTGGCTCAGCTGAACCTTACAGCAATTCATAATTTGGTGCGTAGTTTCCACTTTTTTAATCGATTTTTGCACAGCTGAGCAATTCAGAATCCTCTGCCTTTCCATGGAAAAATAAAGAATCACTTGCCCTGCCATATTAAACTTTTACCATTTTTTATTTACCATTTAGAGATTTTCCCACAAAATTGGTAAACTACGCTTACCGCTTTGTGCTTTTGGTGTGCACTTAA
>JASANB010001755.1:0-34276 GCA_030248155.1 Sabatieria punctata
CAGATAATATTATCTGGCTTCTTGAGGGTTGGATGACCTGCTCAGGTCAGATAATATTATCTGGCTTCTTGAGGGTTGGATGACCTGCTCAGGTCAGATAATATTATCTGGCTTCTTGAGGGTTGGATGACCTGCTCAGGTCAGATAATATTATCTGGCTTCTTGAGGGTTGGATGACCTGCTCAGGTCAGATAATATTATCTGGCTTCTTGAGGGTTGGATGACCTGCTCAGGTCAGATAATATTATCTGGCTTCTTGAGGGTTGGATGACCTGCTCAGGTCAGATAATATTATCTGGCTTCTTGAGGGTTGGATGACCTGCTCAGGTCAGATAATATTATCTGGCTTCTTGAGGGTTGGATGACCTGCTCAGGTCAGATAATATTATCTGGCTTCTTGAGGGTTGGATGACCTGCTCAGGTCAGATAATATTATCTGGCTTCTTGAGGGTTGGATGACCTGCTCAGGTCAGATAATATTATCTGGCTTCTTGAGGGTTGGATGACCTGCTCAGGTCAGATAATATTATCTGGCTTCTTGAGGGTTGGATGACCTGCTCAGGTCAGATAATATTATCTGGCTTCTTGAGGGTTGGATGACCTGCTCAGGTCAGATAATATTATCTGGCTTCTTGAGGGTTGGATGACCTGCTCAGGTCAGATAATATTATCTGGCTTCTTGAGGGTTGGATGACCTGCTCAGGTCAGATAATATTATCTGGCTTCTTGAGGGTTGGATGACCTGCTCAGGTCAGATAATATTATCTGGCTTCTTGAGGGTTGGATGACCTGCTCAGGTCAGATAATATTATCTGGCTTCTTGAGGGTTGGATGACCTGCTCAGGTCAGATAATATTATCTGGCTTCTTGAGGGTTGGATGACCTGCTCAGGTCAGATAATATTATCTGGCTTCTTGAGGGTTGGATGACCTGCTCAGGTCAGATAATATTATCTGGCTTCTTGAGGGTTGGATGACCTGCTCAGGTCAGATAATATTATCTGGCTTCTTGAGGGTTGGATGACCTGCTCAGGTCAGATAATATTATCTGGCTTCTTGAGGGTTGGATGACCTGCTCAGGTCAGATAATATTATCTGGCTTCTTGAGGGTTGGATGACCTGCTCAGGTCAGATAATATTATCTGGCTTCTTGAGGGTTGGATGACCTGCTCAGGTCAGATAATATTATCTGGCTTCTTGAGGGTTGGATGACCTGCTCAGGTCAGATAATATTATCTGGCTTCTTGAGGGTTGGATGACCTGCTCAGGTCAGATAATATTATCTGGCTTCTTGAGGGTTGGATGACCTGCTCAGGTCAGATAATATTATCTGGCTTCTTGAGGGTTGGATGACCTGCTCAGGTCAGATAATATTATCTGGCTTCTTGAGGGTTGGATGACCTGCTCAGGTCAGATAATATTATCTGGCTTCTTGAGGGTTGGATGACCTGCTCAGGTCAGATAATATTATCTGGCTTCTTGAGGGTTGGATGACCTGCTCAGGTCAGATAATATTATCTGGCTTCTTGAGGGTTGGATGACCTGCTCAGGTCAGATAATATTATCTGGCTTCTTGAGGGTTGGATGACCTGCTCAGGTCAGATAATATTATCTGGCTTCTTGAGGGTTGGATGACCTGCTCAGGTCAGATAATATTATCTGGCTTCTTGAGGGTTGGATGACCTGCTCAGGTCAGATAATATTATCTGGCTTCTTGAGGGTTGGATGACCTGCTCAGGTCAGATAATATTATCTGGCTTCTTGAGGGTTGGATGACCTGCTCAGGTCAGATAATATTATCTGGCTTCTTGAGGGTTGGATGACCTGCTCAGGTCAGATAATATTATCTGGCTTCTTGAGGGTTGGATGACCTGCTCAGGTCAGATAATATTATCTGGCTTCTTGAGGGTTGGATGACCTGCTCAGGTCAGATAATATTATCTGGCTTTTTGAGGGTTGGATGACCTGCTCAGGTCAGATAATATTATCTGGCTTCTTGAGGGTTGGATGACCTGCTCAGGTCAGATAATATTATCTGGCTTCTTGACGGTTGGATGACCTGCTCAGGTCAGATAATATTATCTGGCTTTTTGAGGGTTGGATGACCTGCTCAGGTCAGATAATATTATCTGGCTTCTTGACGGTTGGATGACCTGCTCAGGTCAGATAATATTATCTGGCTTTTTGAGGGTTGGATGACCTGCTCAGGTCAGATAATATTATCTGGCTTCTTGAGGGTTGGACAGACCTGCTCAGCTCAGATATTATTATCTGGGCTCAGCTCAGATAATATTATCTGGTTTTTTGAGGGCGGACAGGCCTGCTGACCAATACAACATAACCTCCATAATTGGGACACCCCAATAAACAGGAAGATTTTTCGGGCACCAAGAAAACTCATTACAAGCAACCTCCATAACCCTGGTCGACAAAAAATATGAATACATAATATGAATATGAAAATTTCTATTTTTTTAAACTTAAAGGCACTTTCAGACTTTTCATTGATGTTTCTGACAATTCGTAGAAAAAAGAACTCCTTGTGAACATTAAAATTATAGCTTAAACTTTCAAAAATAACTTAAAATTTAAATGAAATTAAAATTTTTAAAATTTGGGAATTAACAAAATTTTCATATTCGTAAAGGAATTGAGTGCCCATTGGTAAACAAACGATTACTTTTTATGCAGATTTTCTAATACTGTGTTTATTCCAATAAGCCAACTATTCTAATAAGCCGCGCGCTTCAATAAGCCACGTGTCACAGGAGGCTTGAA
This sequence comes from Sabatieria punctata, assembly GCA_030248155.1. Lineage (NCBI taxonomy): Eukaryota > Metazoa > Nematoda > Chromadorea > Araeolaimida > Comesomatidae > Sabatieria > Sabatieria punctata. The sequence continues at coordinate 2,778 of JASANB010001755.1, forward strand.
AGAAATAAGCCGCATCCTCCAATAAGCCGCGCACGGCTTATTCGAAACCAGCTTGCCCTATTAAAACGCTCTCAGCCACAGTTAATACTACAGTCAGCATTCAGAGTTTCTGCAGAAGTTGTGGTGAAAATAATACCACAACCCTACGGTTTTGGCACTTTTTGATACCCAAAATCAAGCTGAAATAAACAAGCCGCGCCCTCCATTAAGCCGCGCCCTCTAATAAGACACGTGTCCGTCCACATACATGTAACAGCTCCGGGCCGACCTGGGGGGAGGGGGGTAGGGGGATTTCCTCAGGTGGGGGGTCGAGGGGGGGTTTCGTCCAGGTGGGGGGTCCCAAATTTCAAAAAGCTCCAAAACGCCTAGAAATGCGTTTTTAGCACGTTTTTTTCAGTAAGGACGCTAAAAATCGCTATTTTAAGCTGCCAAATAGCGTTTTAGAGCTAAAAACAAGCAAAAAATGACAAAAAGAGCTTCCAAAAACACCGATTTTTCTTAAATATCAGCAGTGGAAACGCCAAATTCGGTTTCCAAAGGCTTTTCAAGTGAATTTTAGGCTAAAAATTAGTGATTTCTGACCCAGTTTGTTAATACTTGAGCCACTACCACCACTTGTATTTTTTGGTCGGGGGGGGAGGGGTCCCTTAACCTGTCTCGGGGGGGGAGGGGGGGGTTTGGCCTTTCCAGCAGGGGGGTAACCCCCCAAACCCCCCTAGTACATGTATGCATGTCCAGACCACTCTGAAATAAATTGGAATAAACACCGTATTTTTTGAAACACCATTCACTAGTCGCGTCATTGGCTCAGTGGTTAGCTCGCTGCCCTGAGTCACGGCGGCCCCTGCATCTCTAGTGGTTTTAGTGGGTTCGAAACCAGTTTGACAGGAATTAGACTTAGCAAAGTCCAACCCAGCCCACCGAAGCTGGTGACAGCGAGTAGGTAAATGGGTACCACCGTCGGGTGGGAAGCTAAAGGCCGGTCCCCGGGCCACAGAATGCTTCGGCACTCCTTTCGCAAAAACCGACCCAGGTGGTGCCAGGGCCACCCGCAACGCCTTAACGCACGTCTAAGTGCAACTAGGCATGCGAGTACTTTAGCCTTAGCTTATTCACTAAAAGGTTGCAAGTGTACTTACTCATCACCAGCTCAGTAAAGCTTGATGGTCTTTTGGCTCGCCGATAAATATTACAAATAGCTTGTGTAAAGCAATATTCTGTTATGTGTTGTGCAATTTATCAAACAGCAACACAAACAGAAGCTTTGTCTACACAGACCAGTTCACTGATGAGTCAACAAACTCCAGAATATCACACAAGCTGCCCAATTGTTTGTAGGAGTTGGCGGACACACTCAGTTTTGAAGAAGTTCATATGGAGTACACAGACACGGGCTTGTTGTTACTGCTGTTTGGCTTGGTTGCAGCCACTGCCCACCACAAGTAACATAATGCCCTGTGCGGGCGCTCGGCTGGCGGTTGCATAATGGCGTGGGTTTGGTGGCCAGCAGCCTGCAGTTACGTAACGCAGCTGCTGCCTACTTCTTTGCTGCCTGCTGGCAAGGCTGTTGTGACTCTTGTTTGTGCTGTGCCCAGCAGACCCTAGACTATCTTATAGTAGCATAGCTGTAACTTTCCGCCATTTCCCGGATCAGGTGTAGCTGGGGGGGGGGAGGCGAATTAGGAACCGATCCCAAACAGAAATTAATATTTTTAATGATCATTGTTAACTATAAATTAACAAATTTTATCCATAAATATCGATTATCGATTATTTTTTAGCAAAATTCCAAAATTTAAAAATCCTCCAAATGTGGTCACGTTATATATCATTTGAAAGCCCTTCGCCTGACGAGTCTAATGATCACTACATCAACTCAACATACGGCACGCTCCTGAGTTCCATAGTCATTAGAACGTTAATTAATTAAGGGAACGTCGGTAAATGTTCTGTTCCGCCGGCCAGCGGGCAACAAGTGATGGCCGGAGCTGTCAAGGATGTAATTTGACCTTGGACGCCCTCTGAATAGCAGCTCCCTGCCTTTAGCGGTTAGATTGCGTAATTAGTATCAACAGACGGATTTAGAGAGGGGCCGGCGACCAGCAGATGCCTATTCTCTTCTGTTGCTGCTTGCCATCTCTCGATGGCCGGGCGAGGGTTGGCCGGCGGAACAGACATTTACCGACGCTCCCTAAGTTAGAGACCATTTCTGACCTTCCCTGATTTTCCCCCACAGCTACACCTAACCCCATTTCCCTTCAACTGAATCTATCACAGAACACTGTGTAAGACTTTCTAATGAATCTGACGTATAATACAAGGTCAGGTTTGCTGGAATGTTGTTGCACATGTTTTCGTTATCTTCCAATAGTATCTTCCAATTCCAAATACCCTTGGTAAGTAGATGTTTATTCTAATTTCGATGTTTTTAAGCTAAGCATCGGAAGACGTTTCTCATAAGCGCAGCTTATCCTTGAACTGCTTTCTTTTGAAGAGATTTATGAGTATCGGGGCGAGTCTGTATGAGCCATGGGTATAAACTTAGAAGTCTGCTCATAGCCGAAAATTTGTGTCTTTATTTGAAAGTACTTGAACCTGAACCTGAACCTGAAATTGGATTTTAGAGATACCTGAACCTGGACTTACCTGAAATTTGGTAGTACCTACCAACTGTAGTATCGCGCATTCTGCCGGGAAAACTTGGACGGATGGGGGTAAGGCCCCAGGCTCATGCATGCAAGTATCGTCCTCAGATAGGGCCCGGCGGACAAGACTGAAACTTTGCCACTAGACTGGATCTAGTCTGATGGGAGGGATACTGCCAGAAAATTTTAGAACTGATAAAATATTATCAATGGTTCTTAAAACACTTTAAAAACACTCTAAAAGCCACAATTATCAAGTCTAAATTCCGATTAGTAGGCGAGAAATTCAATTAGAAACACTCAGGGAAACGAGGAGAAATCATGATTTTTAGCCATTTGAAGTTATTGTTCTCAGAAACCCCTAGTCGTTTTTACTCAAAAATAACTTTTACCACAAGTGCTTAAAAGACCCAGCACCTTTGGCATACCAATTTTCAGACGGCTATATCTTTGCACAAAAGCGTCTAATCTGCAACTGTTTTTCAGGTGTTTGATAACTCAACAAAATGTGTTAGAGTGCCAACGTACTCAAGGCCTTAAGTTTTTATTTTTGGTCTGAATACTGAAATTCGATTCTTCCAGAGACTGGCCCTTAACGCTTTTTCAGATCCAGATAATGTAGGGTTTCAAAGCATTTTTTGCTATTTTGATGTCATATACGTGTCTCTCTGTTGAACTCTGGCGACCCTCAAGAAGCCAGATAATATTATCTGAGCTGAGCAGGTCACCGACCCTCAAAAAGCCAGATAATATTATCTGAGCTGAGCAGGTCACCGACCTTCAAAGAAGCCAGATAATATTATCTGAGCTGAGCAGGTCACCAACCCTCAAGAAGCCAGATAATATTATCTGAGCTGAGCAGGTCACCGACCTTCAAAGAAGCCAGATAATATTATCTGAGCTGAGCAGGTCACCGACCCTCAAAAAGCCAGATAATATTATCTGAGCTGAGCAGGTCACCGACCTTCAAAGAAGCCAGATAATATTATCTGAGCTGAGCAGGTCACCAACCCTCAAGAAGCCAGATAATATTATCTGAGCTGAGCAGGTCACCGACCCTCAAAAACCCAGATAATATTATCTGAGCTGAGCAGGTCACCAACCCTCAAGAAGCCAGATAATATTATCTGAGCTGAGCAGGTCACCGACCCTCAAGAAGCCAGATAATATTATCTGAGCTGAGCAGGTCACCGACCCTCAAGAAGCCAGATAATATTATCTGAGCTGAGCAGGTCACCGACCCTCAAGAAGCCAGATAATATTATCTGAGCTGAGCAGGTCACCGACCCTCAAAAAGCCAGATAATATTATCTGAGCTGAGCAGGTCACCGACCCTCAAAAAGCCAGATAATATTATCTGAGCTGAGCAGGTCACCGACCCTCAAAAAGCCAGATAATATTATCTGAGCTGAGCAGGTCACCGACCCTCAAAAAGCCAGATAATATTATCTGAGCTGAGCAGGTCACCGACCCTCAAAAAGCCAGATAATATTATCTGAGCTGAGCAGGTCACCGACCCTCAAAAAGCCAGATAATATTATCTGAGCTGAGCAGGTCACCGACCTTCAAAGAAGCCAGATAATATTATCTGAGCTGAGCAGGTCACCGACCCTCAAAAAGCCAGATAATATTATCTGAGCTGAGCAGGTCACCGACCCTCAAAAAGCCAGATAATATTATCTGAGCTGAGCAGGTGACCGACCCTCAAAAAGCCAGATAATATTATCTGAGCTGAGCAGGTCACCGACCTTCAAAGAAGCCAGATAATATTATCTGAGCTGAGCAGGTCACCAACCCTCAAGAAGCCAGATAATATTATCTGAGCTGAGCAGGTCACCGACCCTCAAAAAGCCAGATAATATTATCTGAGCTGAGCAGGTCACCAACCCTCAAGAAGCCAGATAATATTATCTGAGCTGAGCAGGTCACCGACCCTCAAGAAGCCAGATAATATTATCTGAGCTGAGCAGGTCACCGACCCTCAAGAAGCCAGATAATATTATCTGAGCTGAGCAGGTCACCGACCCTCAAGAAGCCAGATAATATTATCTGAGCTGAGCAGGTCACCGACCCTCAAAAAGCCAGATAATATTATCTGAGCTGAGCAGGTCACCGACCCTCAAAAAGCCAGATAATATTATCTGAGCTGAGCAGGTCACCGACCCTCAAAAAGCCAGATAATATTATCTGAGCTGAGCAGGTCACCGACCCTCAAAAAGCCAGATAATATTATCTGAGCTGAGCAGGTCACCGACCCTCAAAAAGCCAGATAATATTATCTGAGCTGAGCAGGTCACCGACCCTCAAAAAGCCAGATAATATTATCTGAGCTGAGCAGGTCACCGACCCTCAAAAAGCCAGATAATATTATCTGAGCTGAGCAGGTCACCGACCCTCAAAAAGCCAGATAATATTATCTGAGCTGAGCAGGTCACCGACCCTCAAAAAGCCAGATAATATTATCTGAGCTGAGCAGGTCACCGACCCTCAAAAAGCCAGATAATATTATCTGAGCTGAGCAGGTCACCGACCCTCAAAAAGCCAGATAATATTATCTGAGCTGAGCAGGTCACTGACCCTCAAAAAGCCAGATAATATTATCTGAGCTGAGCAGGTCACCGACCCTCAAAAAGCCAGATAATATTATCTGAGCTGAGCAGGTCACTGACCCTCAAAAAGCCAGATAATATTATCTGAGCTGAGCAGGTCACCGACCCTCAAAAAGCCAGATAATATTATCTGAGCTGAGCAGGTCACCGACCCTCAAAAAGTCAGATAATATTATCTGAGCTGAGCAGGTCACCGACCCTCAAAATGCCAGATAATATTATCTGAATAGGCTCAGTCCGTGAAAATTCAGAATTCATATTTTTTGTCAAATGTAATGTAATAATTCTCGCATAATGTGTGTCCTGTGATATTTCGTTATTTTGACAGCTTCATTAAGGGTTTGTGTACTTTTTGTACTTTACGTGTGCAATTTCATGGAAAGTTACTGATTAAATCAATTTGTTGCCACAGTACATACATTTACAATCTGCAAAACCAAAAATAAATGAGCAATCAGGAGATTTTCTCAAAAATTCTCTTAAGACACTGCACTAGCACAATAACAGCGTTAAAGATCAGTTTTGAAATACAGTGGCCAATCATATATCGAACACTTTTATTTATATTTCGACCTGATGAGCTAAAAAACCGATTAATTTGCAGTAAGAAGCATTGAAAACGAAGCCAATAATCAGTTATAGCGTTAAAAAACGCTATTTTAACGTGTAAACGAGCATTTTTGGCTAGAATACATCAGGGTTCACAAGTTCATTTATTGCCGCCGGTCTGTTCTTTTCATTTTTTACAGCTTTAACAGCACCGGCTAATAGGCGCTAACAGCGCCTGGACCGCTGTTAAGTTTTCTTCCTGCGCTATTACTCCTCTATTAGTCTAATAAGCCTATTAGTGCTTCCGCGATGCCACTGTATTTTTGTTAGTCCACCCCTCTAATAGTTATTACTCTAATAGGGCAGTTGGTGCATCCACAACATGCCGATATTAGTGGTTGGGCGCTGCACTAATAGCGCATCTTTTGCTGTTACCCTAATAGCCGCCGTATTAGAGGTAATAGTGATATTACCCTAATAACTTTATTAGTCGTTTCGCGATACGGCCCTTGATTATTAAGGAGCAGTGTGAAGTTAAGCCAAAACTAGACCAACGCTTCCTAATGACAAAGCAAGTTTGGGACAGAGTGTTGGGTCAGAGAACAAAAAACCCTTCAATTTCGATATTTTTGAGGGATATCGTAATATAATGTGTTTCAGCATGCGCAAAAAATGCAAAATTACAACGAAAACGTTGTGATCATAGGGAATTTTCGACAGAAAATGCACTAAGCTGGACAAAAAATACCGATTCCCAAATACCTTGGTATTCCCAAAATAATCGGTATAGCCGGTATGGGTATTTATTAAAATACCTGGAATCGGTAGGTATTTATTGGGTAGGTATTCCCAAAAATACCCATTATTCGGTATGCGTTCGGTATACCCAATCAACAGTATCTGTGACCTTTCAGTTTCTAATGAATGGTCTAAACAAAAATTGCGTAATACATACATACATACATACATACATACATACATACATACATACATACATACATACATACATACATACATACATACATACATACATACATACATACATACATACGTGGTCGATTCTCTTGCGAACTGGCTCTTAAAAACCCAAAAAGATAAAAAAAAGCGCAATGTGCTGAACGTGCTCAATATAGACTCTTTCAGTACCGGACTTTGTGGTTTGTTTTTGGCTCGCGATAAACTGTTCGATCGGCCAGGGCGCGCTCTTTCAAATGAGACCGAAACCTAAAAGATCCGACTTCTCAATCAAAGGCTGGAAGTAGATTCCGGTTTTTTTGGGTCAACCTGTACAGTTTTCTGACTGGATAAAATTTCTTTGAGGCCAAAAATGACGTTGTTCCGCAGCCCAAATGCCCAATTTGGCTACACCAATAAATGCAGAAATAATAGCGCTACAAAGTTCTGAAATAAAAAAGCGCAGTTTGGGCGAGTATTTTGGGGAGTTCTATGGGGTCAAAGAGGGTCGAAAATATTTTTTTCCGAAATTTGTAATTGTAAGTAGTGTGTTTCAGAGACATACAAGCAACTAGTAAAATCCCCAAATATCAGTTCAAAACTCGCACTAATTCCCAAGAAAATAAGCTCCAAATTATTCATCCCATAGTTAAGGGGCGAAAATTTCCGGAGCGCATTATTCCACTCTGGAGCGTTGAATCGAACCAATCTTTACAGGTCCAGTATAACTCATCAGATATACCACACCAAATTTGGGCTAAAACGGTGAAAGTCAAAATTTCAACTCTCAATACCAAACCAAGGGTCAATCGCCCCAGAAACCGGCTCTTAAGATGGATTTTGCGAGAAAGTCAGCTTTGGTCACGAAGAGAGGGGGCAAGCAGGGTCATCGCACGGATCTGGCTGATATTAATAACTGTTAAAATAGAGTACAGTCGAAGACCAACGGTGCATGCCCGGCCACCAGCAACTCCCTGGAACCGGAGCTACACTCCCTCAAATTTGGGTCGGCAGTACTGTTGCATGCGTATACGCATTACGCATATCATTACGCAAAGTACGCATTGCATTTCAGAATGCGTATACGCATACGCATACGCATTTGAATTTCATTACGCAATATTATTACGCATTCTGCCAAATGTTTGCATATTTTTGCGTAATGCGTATTGTGTCTGAAAATAGCTGCCTTTTTAACTTTCTGGCAAATAATTTAGTTCAAGTTGTTATCAAATGGTCATTCTTCATGTTTTTAGTGTGATCTGAGGATACCAGAAATTTTCTGAGAGCTTTAACTAAGCTAAGAGCTAAAGTTCTAAGTATGGTATGTTAGCCTGGTTTTATGATTCCTAAACCCTTTCTACCACATTCCGGACTCTTTTCTGAACAGAAATACACGTCTTCATAGATATATAAATCACGAAACAGGCATGAAACCGTCCCTCACAGGCTCCATCAATGAACGCTGTATGCAAATTTTCTTAAATAAGATATTGCAAAAACAAGAGAAATGAATTGATTATGTGCTAAAACTGTCTATTTTATGGTTAGAATACCGTTTAAATGCGTTTTCGAAGGCTAAATTTTCAAAAATTTCTCGCCCTGGTCGGCAGGAGCCCAACCAGGCCACTTTAAACTACCCAAACTCGTAATTTCTCTCAATTTTAAGCTCAGAATACCTTTTAAACGCGTAAACTTTTAAAAACTTAGGCTTATCTGGGAACAACAATTGCCAGAACTTAGGCTCGCTAGTATAACAAGGTTTGCCAAAACTTAGGCGATGCCAGAACTTAGGCTTAATAACAATAAACAATCAATCCATAATCCAATTATCCAATAATCCAATAATAATAATAATAATATCACTGGTAGGCGCGCTACTTATATAGTACAAGAGAAAGTTCTAGAAGGTTCTAGAATATGACGTCATATTACATCATACGCGCCTATATATACAATACACAGAAAGTTCTAGAAAGCCCCGCCCACCAGCCAATAGGGGGCGAGGTACAGAAAGTTCTAGAAGCAATTGAGGCGCGCCTATACTTTGTACATAGAATGTTCTAGAAACATGCGCCGACAGTAAACAAATAGGCCACGCCCACTGAACTGCGCGCCATCCAATCAGCAACCTACTATATCCAAAGTCTATGCCACCCCACTCTAGGCCGATAACTCGTGAATGTTCACAACACTCCCCGGGCGGTGATGGGGCAATCAGTCCATGAGCTAAGTTCCTTGGCTGAAGCTGGGTGGCCCTGATGGAGTAGTGTTGGTGGCGCTTGTGTCCCAGGCAGGGATAGGGGAAGGGGATGGACTGAGGCCTGTGGAACTGAGGCTCTTCTTCTTCACTGGACATCTCATCTGACATGGCCTCTTGTCGACTGGCACTTGAATCGAGTTTCTTGATTCTCCCCTTCTGCCATACTGACTTGAATTTGTTCTGCTTGGTAACCACAGGTAAGACTTCGGGGTCAGGTGGTTTTGGTCTTTGCTGCTCTAGATCAACCTTGAGTTCTTTCCACTTGGTCCAGCAGACTCTGTTCTGGACATTCAGCTTCTTCAGTGTCTGTTCTTGGATCTGAGCAGTCTTGTCAGCTGCTGCATTTATGGATTTTTTCTTGGGCAGGAAAGTCTTCTCACAGATAGCGCGTGTCTTGCCAGCGTGCGGCTGGCTGCCCTCTCCACTCTCCGCTGCACACGCTAAAAGGCCAACGCTAAAAGGCCGTGCCTCTCTGTCTAAACACCGAGCCTGTGTTCTCTTTTGTTCGAAATGCCTCCCAAAGCTTCTGTTTCTGATTCAAACCTAACTGAGATTGCCGACCTGTTAAAGAAAGTTCTCGCTAACCAGACTCAGTTCTTCACCTCGATGCTGGACAACCAGCAGAAGTTCTCTTTGGAACTGGACGCGCTCCGCAAAGAGAACAGCGAACTGAAAGAACGTTTGTGCCAGCTAGAAAACAGTTCCTCCTCCGCCGTCTCTTCCAACTCTTTTTCGCTCAGCATGGTCGTAGACGCTATCAACGAACGTGAGGAGAGAGAGGCGAAGAAGAACAATGTGGTGATTGTCAACTTCAAAGAACCTGCTCCCTACACCGCCGAAAAGGACCTTGCGCTGGTACAAGACTTAGTAGCTGCGTCCTGTGACGATCAGACCAAATCTGCCGCTATCAGTCGGGTGTTCAGAATGGGTGAGCGTGGCGGCAGGCCGCGTCCACTCAAAGTTCTGCTGTCTGACTCGTGGGTCAAGCGTCGGCTGATGACTCAGCAGAAGGAGTTGCTGCACGATAGTACGTACATTCGTCATGATCTGACCGCCCGTCAAAGGGCGGAGGACAGTGCGCTGAGAGAAAAGCTGAAAGACATTCGTGCATCGATGCCGAGTCGTTCATTCGTGATCAGAGACACTCAGATAATGGAACGGGTGAAGACGTCCTCCGGTCGCTCCTCTCTCAAGCCGTACCTGCCGGAAAACTAGCTAGCCCCAGACAGCACAGTAAGAGTGAGTGCTTAGCTTTTGTGCTTCTAAATGCCCAGTCTCTAGGGAACAAACTGGCTTCTTTCGAATTTATGCTGTCTAATACCTTTGCCAAAAATGTGATTTGTGTAACTGAAACCTGGTTAACTGAAAACTTTTCTCTTTCTTTCGTATGTAACTCTGGCTACACTGTGTATCGTCAGGACCGAACAGAGAAGCGCGGGGGTGGTGTACTGATTCTGGTTCCAAAAGGGGTGTCAAGTTCTTTTGTCTTTTCTGAGTCGGTGGCTGACTTTGATTCTGTTGTCTGTGACCTGTGTGTAGGATCTCGTTTCATTAGACTGTGCGTGGTTTATCGCCCTCCTAACCAATACGACCCAAAACCGCTTACTGACTATCTGGAGAGAGTTCTTGAGGAGGATAAACCAACACTGATTGTTGGAGACTTCAATTTACCTCGAATTAACTGGTTGTCTGGCTCGACTTTTCCAAACGCTTTACCTGTCGAGCGTGCTCTGTATGATTTCTTTCTTACTAATGGACTTTCCCAGACTGTCTCTGAACCAACTAGGAATGATAATATACTAGACCTGGTACTGTATAACGAGCCATACTTAGTTACCAATTGTAGAGTTATTGAGCCCTTTTCGGGTAGCGATCATTGTTCTGTTGTTTTTGAGTGTGGACCTTTCAATAGGATGTCTGTTAACGACCATTGTCAAAAATGCTTTTCACGTGCAAAGTACGATATGATTGCTTGTATTCTCGAAGGGGTTGACTGGCCATTAATATTTTCAACCTGCCTAACTATCCACGACTTTTGGTCAAAATTTTTAGGAGTTCTAAACTCACTAATTTCCGAATTTGTACCAAATTATAAGGAAACTTCTAAAATTTCTCCATTTAGCGTATCTACACGTAAACTATATCTGAAACAAAAACGGCTACATCGACGGTTTAAATCTTTTAATGGAAACTCAGACCAATTACATGCACTCTGGAAATCTGCTGTTCTAAACTTTCGGCGCTCTTGTCAAACTGATAAATTGAACCGCGAATTATCGGTACTCAAAAACAATAACGACCGATCATTTTGGGCGTACGTAAATAAAAAACTTACATGTCGTCCCTCTATTCCGATTTTAAGAACTAATGACTCTAACATAGTTACTGATTTAGATAAATGTACAGTTTTTAACAGACAGTTTAGTTCCGTTTTTACAACCGATAATGGGGTTGAACTTTACTTTCCCAATAGGACTCCCAATAGGCTTTCAACAGTCGAGTTCTCTGCTGAAAATTTGTACTATCTATTAGAACACATACAACCGAAATTATCTGCTGGTCCAGACGGAATTCCTACCGTTTTTCTGAAACGACTTTCACTTTATCTGTGTGAACCCTTATGCACTGTCATGAGGGTATCCATGGCTACTGCAACCTTACCAAGTGATTGGCTAACTGCCAACGTTACGCCTATTTACAAGTCTGGCAATTCCAGTATTCCTGTGAATTACAGACCGATTAGTCTTACAAGTACAACTTGTAGGCTTATGGAAAAAGTGATAAAGCAAGCATTGCTTGATTTTCTTGTTCGGTCTGCTTTGATTTCAAAGCAGCAATTTGGCTTTCTAGCAGGTCGTTCAACCATTGGTCAGCTCTTGAGCTGCGTCAATGATTGGACGATCTCTGTGGACCAGCGGATACCGGTTGACGTTATATATCTTGACATTGCTAAAGCATTTGATACTGTAAGCCATCCGAAATTGCTACAAAAGTTGAAAGCTTATGGCATTTGTGGCCAGTTATTGAAATGGCTCAGTGCCTTTCTCAATAACCGTGCCCAAAGGGTCTGTATCAATGGATACAGCTCTGATTGGATTCCAGTCCAATCAGGTGTGCCTCAGGGCTCTGTCTTGGGCCCAGTCCTATTTCTCATATATATTAACGATCTTCCTGAAGTACTAAAGCACAGCAAAATCAAACTGTTTGCTGATGACTCCAAAATTTATTTTTCCGTCCCTACACTAACTGGCAATAATGTACTTTCAGATGATTTAAACGCGGTGTTCAATTGGGCTAAGACTATGCAATTGAATATTGCATTGCATAAATCTTCAGTCCTACATCTGTATCCCCGACTCAACTCAATGTTCGAATACACAGTTGATGGCACAATCATTCCCACTTCTGAATGTGTTCGGGATCTGGGGGTTTTGATTACTCCCGACCTAAAATTTACAGCCCACTGCAATTACGTTACTAATAGGGCTCGCGTTATGGGCAATCTTATTCTATCGTGCTTTGAACTAAAGGATCCTGATTTTCTCATTAAAATGTTCAAAACTTACGTACGTCCTAGATTAGAATACGGTACCCAAGTTTGGTCCCCTCATTTGACAAGAGATATTCAGAAAATTGAATCTGTGCAGCGTTTCTTTACTTCTAAGATACCTGGGCTTGGTTCTCTCCCTTATGAAATTCGTCTAATAGCTACGGGCTTACAGTATTTGGACATCAGGAGAATACAAGCCGATCTTGTATTTGTCTATAAACTGCTTCATGGCATAGTTGATATGTCATACGAAGAGTTTTTCTCTATAGCACCCCAAACTGTAACTCGTAGCCACTCTTTACAACTATCTGTTCAACGAGCACGGTCTAACACAAGACATTTTTCTTTTGCTTCTAGAGTTGTCCCGATATGGAACAGTTTACCTGATAATGTGGTCCATTCCCGATCCGTTAAAATCTTTAAAGAGGCAGTCAGTCGCTTAGATCTTTCGTGTTTTACTAATAGATAGGCTTGGGTTATAAAATAGCTATTATATGGCTAACTCAATGCCTTTTCCTTGACTCATATCGCTCTTATCGTCACTTTGTACTTACATGCAACTTTGTACATGTGTATGTCTGGGAATAAACTTACTTATTACTACAGCTGTAATCCTGCTTCACCATTTTCTTGACCTGATTTGTGGCTAGGGAACGACCGGAACCGGATTTTTGGGTCCGATTGGAATCGGAATCGGAACTCAAGTACAGTTCCGATCGGAATTTTTCGGAATCGGAACTTTTTTGAAAATCGGCTTAAAATTTTGGAATAACCTGTTTTTGGCAAAGAAACAGTGTTTACGCAACCATCCTTTACAATTCCATGCAAACATCCAGTACAAATCACCATGTCAAACGATAACAATGCATTAATATCGCCAACCATCAATAGGTAAAATTCAAAGCGCGTAAATTATACTTTAAAAACAACAATTTTTCAACGTTTTCAGTAGAGTGCGAACTGGTATTGGGTAGTTAGTATACTGAAGGTGTTTTCCAGGTTTGGTATTGGGTTTTTTATGCCCCAATATGCCCAATACTAATTAGAACAAATTAAAATCGCCGTTGAACTGAAAAACTGACCTGAAAAAATCGAAATAAAGGTATAGAAAACAGTTTTGCGTTAATAAACTAAAGGTTAAGAATGTCTTATACTGTCCGCTTTTCTATTAGTACACCAGTAATTAGTGCAATTTCTCTGTTCTTATCTAAGATAAACGTTTGTGATTCAATTGAAATTTGTCATTTTAGTGATACAGAATGTATTAGTACTGTACCCAGGGTGTGCGGTATTGGGTTTCTCAGGCTTTTTCTATTTTTCAGGCTTCAAGTGACTTCTGTCGCCTTCCAAAATGTGCTTTGCCACTTTAAACGTCCGTTCACTGGCTTTGATCAACATCTTTGAGGCGTTTGAAGACTGCCGAGTTCTTCAGACTCAGGTGCTTCCACAACAGAGTAGTGCTAACTTTTATTTTACTTAGTGGGAATACAGTAGGTTATGGATTACTAAACTATGCAGATTGTCGATTGCACAGCAAAGAAGACACGCAATATTACGCATAGAATTGGTGTTTGGTTTCCTAAAAATTTAGAGAAAGTTCCGAAAAATTCCGAGACCTCTGAGTTCGGAATCGGAATCGGAATCGGAATTCCGGTCGTTCTCTATTTGTGGCCTTGCTGTTTTCAGAAGCATCCAATGTATGATACACTGAGCTCTCCACCATTTCTTCCGTGCTCCATAATTCTCTCCACATGAAGGTGTCTTCCAGATTCTGCATTCCTGGACTTTCCAGATGATTGAATCCTGGATTTTCTTCACTGCTGGGGAGACAGACCAATGTTGTATCCTGCACTGGGGCACATTCAAGAGATATTGCCAGCATGCTGGCCCCACTACCTGGAGCTTTTTTCAGAGAACCAAAATGTCCAGACAGGATCCATCCAACTTCTGAATTGAGCAGGAAGAGGTTTGGCTCCAATGCCAACTGAATTTTCCCATCTTTGATGAGATGACCATAATAATTGTTGCCAATGATTAGGTCAATGTCCATTCTGCCCTGCTTAGTGGTTTCTTGGTCAGCCAGATCATACTGTTCCAGTTCTTCTTTGACCAATGGGTCGATCTTGGGGAATTTAGACTGCCAGACAGATGCTTTGCTGGGAAGATATAAGCTTGAATATCCATACAGCCGCCATCCTTCAGCTTCATCTGCACACTTGTTTCTGGGCACTTGAATGACTTGGTTGCTTCTGACCCAAAGGACTGCCATTTCCTGGATTGGTCCTTTTGGAAGGTCCAACTTGGAGGTCAATGACTCTGATATATAGCACTGGCTGCAACCATTGTCCAGTAGTGCTCTGACCTTCATCTTCCTGTTGAGATCAGTGCATACATGTAACAGGTCACCCGCCGATGGGGGGAGGGGGGGGTTGGGGGGGTCTGGCTCCGGCCGGGGGGGGGGGCGGCGTCAAAAGTTTGGGGGAGGGGGGGGGGCACTAAAAAAACGCTCAAAAACCGAAAAAATCGCAATTTTTTGGCTAAAAATTGCCAAAAATCGCTAATTTGGGCTGAAATACAGCTAAAAAGTGCTGTTTTGCAGGCGATTTTGGCAATTTTTGTGTGTGAAATTGTAAAAAATTGCAAAAAATTGCTCGAAAATTTACTTGCCAGAAAAATCGGAGGGGGGGGTCGGTGAAATCGTCTCGGGGGGGGGGGCCCATCCGGGGGGGGGTCTGGCCTATTTCGGGTGGGGGGCAGACCCCCCCAGACCCCCCCTGTTACATGTATGGATCAGTGGGACTCCTGATCTTCACTATGGCTGTCTGCATTGGGGTCATGGTTCTCCGATTGCAGCTTTCCTGAACTTGTCCAAGAGCAGCCAGCTCTGTTTCAACCTCAGTGGTTGTCTCAGCAAGGCTGGTAGCTTTTTTCTTTTTCTTCTGGACCAGATGAGGACATTGGGAACAAATGCTCCTATGATGATTCTTCTTTTGACAGTAGAAGCATGTCCTTTCAATGTTGCAGCTTTTGATTTGGTGGCCTTCCCTTAGGCAGCGAAAGCAGCAGCTCTTTTCTTGTAACTTGGCTATTCTGTCTTGCCTGGTGTTGAACCTAGGGCATTTATCTGACCAGTGATTCCTGGCTTTGCAGTACCAGCAGTCTTTCTGTAGCTGGCCTTCTCTTCTTGGGCTGTGTCCAAATGATGCTTTCGTCTTTTCTTCTGGGCTTTCTATAGCCACTAGGGAAGAAGCCATTGATTCCTTGTATCCAGTCCGGCTCTGCTGATCAGTTTTCTCTGGACTGCTGTGTTTCTGGTCTCCTTTCAGAGCTTCCAATTTCTCTGTTTCTGCTATCACCCAGAGGCAATGAGACAATGCTTTCCAAAATTCCGGGAAGGTCCATTCTTCTTCTTCAGATCTTCTCTGCTGGTTCATGTGGAGCAGGATCTGCTTGGGGAGTTTTGAACTAATAATGTTGACCAAAATTTCTTGATCAAGGTTTCGTCCCAGAGCTTCAAGTGTCTCCAAATGCTGCCTCAGTTCATTGAACATCCTTTTGAGTTTTTCAGGATGATTGGGGGATGGTGGAATCTGGCTCAGCTTGGCATATGTAGCCCGAACTATGTCTACTGATTTTCCATATTCTTCATAATAGGTCATCAGTGGCGACTTGAGGGCCTGTTGCCCAACTTCTTGCTGGATAGCGAATAAACTTGACTTGACTTGACTTGACTTCTTTGATGATCTTAAGGGCGCGATCATAGTTCTCTGGAGTGACCAGCATTCCACTGATGAGTTCTGCTGCCTTGCCTTTCAGGAGTGACTTCAAATAGTTGAATTTGTCCAGAGAGGAGAGTCTGGAGTTGTTGTGAATGGCAGACTCAAACTGTCCCCAAAAAGCAGGAAATTCTAGCAGGTCTCCATCGAACTTTTTAAATTCGAGCTTGGGCAGTTTGACAGTTACTGCAGACTGAGCCTTGTCCTTTTCTTCCTCCCTCCTCTTGTCATGTCTCTGTAGATTGATGACCTCTAGGAAACGATTTTCTGACTTCTGGTTCAATTCAGCCATTTGACTCATCATCTGCGCCATCATTCTTTCCACCAGGAGAAGGGTAGGGTCAGGTTTAGGAGCTGTGGTCATAGCTGTTTCTTCTGGGGATGTTCCACCCATGGCTTTGACTAGAGCCTCAGGATCTTTAGACTGGCTGGCAACCTCAGTCCTCAATTTCTTTCAGACTTGTCCATAGGATACCATGAACTCGTCATAATCCATGGCCGCATCCTCCATAGCTTGCTGGATACCTTCCTCTTCTTCGGCCACAGGCTCTCTTGCCTCCATAGCCTCAGTCCACTTATAGAAGGCCTCCTCATAGCTCTGCTGGAGAGTGGTCATCTCATCCCCTATCCCCCTAAGCTCAGAGACAGGAACATTTAAATGAATGAGCTCGCCTGCCAAATCCAGGGCTTCCTCCAATCGGGTCTTCTTCCTTGTACACTGTCCTTTTAGTCCAGCCACCGTTCTTTTTGAAGGAACTTGATCAGCCATCTTGCCACAGTCCTTTCTTCTTTCTTCTTATTGACCAGTGTCCTAGGCAGTATCAGTCCAAAGAGTCTCTTTTTAGCCAATAAAGTCAGTCCAGCCACAATATGATGTTGAAACATCGATCACGTCGATCAGCGATCACGTCTGCACCCGGCGGCAATCACGTCGGGCTCACCAGTTTTGTGGCAGTTGCAGACCACAAAAGTCTTTCAGGGGGATGACAGTTTTATCTGACTCCAAGATTAGTAGAATAAAGACAGGGGTTTGCCAAAACTTACGCGTTGCCAAAACTTAGGCTTATCTGGGAACAACAATTGCCAGAACTTAGGCTCGCTAGTATAACAAGGTTTGCCAAAACTTAGGCGATGCCAGAACTTAGGCTTATTAACAATAAACAATCAATCCATAATCCAATTATCCAATAATCCAATAATAATAATAATAATATCACTGGTAGGCGCGCTACTTATATAGTACAAGAGAAAGTTCTAGAAGGTTCTAGAATATGACGTCATATTACATCATACGCGCCTATATATACAATACACAGAAAGTTCTAGAAAGCCCCGCCCACCAGCCAATTGGGGGCGAGGTACAGATAGTTCTAGAAGCAATTGAGGCGCGCCTATACTTTGTACATAGAATGTTCTAGAAACATGCGCCGACAGTAAACAAATAGGCCACGCCCACTGAACTGCGCGCCATCCAATCAGCAACCTACTATATCCAAAGTCTATGCCACCCCACTCTAGGCCGATAACTCGTGAATGTTCACGACAAGTGTGCTGTTTTGGGGGGTATGGGGGGTGTTTGGCCTCTCAATGGTGTTCGAAAAAATTTTTTTCTGCAGAGCTTAGTGGTTAGCATACTGTTATGTGCAGTTTGTGTGCTGAGTTCGAATATGCATTCAGTTTAGCTAGATTCGCTCTGGATCGGGAGAAATTTGCGTCCAAATTTGAGACCAACCCTATTTTTTGAGTGGCACTACTCGCTGGTATGACCATTAACCGCGGTGCGATGCAGTTTTTCTTATGTAGTTTTTGCTGCTGATTCCGAGAATAACTATTTTTGCTCTACGTTGCCTAGATTTGAAGATATCGGCATTTTTGTGATTTGGGAAGAAAACGGATGCACTTGCTATAACATGCTCCTTTGAAAGGTGACTCAAATTGAGTCGCATGTAGGGTACAGAGCCATCAAATTTATATCACCTAATGCAGATTTGCCGCTGATTACGAAAATGACATCTGTTTTTCAATCTGACCGCTCCTGCGCTATTTATGTAATTTTTATGCCCTGGTACTCAGACAATAAGTTATCTGTCACATCTGGGCATAACGTGGTATCTATCTGGTGCAGTTTTTCCGCTGATTCAGAATATCATCGTATTTTTGCGCTGCGGGCCCTCAGTTGCAAGTTATGGACGTCTGAAATTTCATTAAGAAACATGCCCTGACAAGCCGTAGTCCTGAAATAAATGTTCAGCATTCATGCATTTCTGAAGGGAACCTTTTGTCACTCAATAGCGTACCCGACCTACAGTATAGATAAAAAAAATGTCCCATCGCTTTTTCGGCCTTCACTCAAACGTTTCGTTCTCACTCACTTCTTTACCGATTTGGCTCAAATTTTCAGCAAAAATTAACAACATGGTTGGCTAAATATTCTGCAAGTTTAGTGCCAAAATTGCGACTCATACTGGTTTTATGACCCGAAAACTAGGAATGAGTGTGGTCCACGCAAATTTATTTTTTTTCGGTAATACAAGGAGTACAGTCCTGAAACTTGCAGGAATGATTGGTGTTGCTACTGGGCATAACATACTAAGCGGGCAGCCCTGTAGCTCAAAGGGCACTAAAATGGGGGAATTTCAAAAACATGAGTGAAAATCCCATAGTTAAGAAATCTGCACCTTCTAGAATCAAAGCACTGCATCTGTTGTTAATCAACATAGATTGTAGCAGGAAGTTCGACAAATAAATGAACCTGATATTTAAGCTCTGTTCCACACCATAGTAACCATCGCTGCAGCGTTTTTTGAAAATTGAAAATCTTTAGAATCGTCATTTTGCCGGTTTTACGAAGAAAAGTCATATTTCGTCATGTTTTTGAAATTCCCCCATTTTAGTGCCCTTTGAGCTACAGGGCTGCCCGCTTAGTATGTTATGCCCAATAGCAACGCCAATCATTCCTGCAAGTTTCAGGCCTGTACTCCTTGTATTCCCGAAAAAAATTAAATTTGCGTGGACCACCCTCATTCCTAGTTTTCGGGTCATAAAACCAGTATGAGTCGGAATTTTGGCACCACACTTGCAGAATATTTAGCCAACCACGTTGTTAATTTTTGCTGAAAATTTGAGCCAAATCGGTAAAGAAGTGACTGAGAACGAAACGTTTGAGTGAAGGCCGAAAAAGCGATGGGACATTTTTTTTATCTATACTGTACGTATTTTGACCCGCTGAGTTCAAAAATGGCGTTTGTTTTAATCCATAATTACTCCTTTTGCAGATATATGAATATTAATGCACATTTGGTTTTATCAGTAATATCTCAAAATTGAACAGCAGTACAGAAAACCAAGGTTATTTTTTAACTCAGCTGGTCAAAATAGGTCGGGTACAGTATTGACTGACAAAAGGTTCCCTTCAGAAATGCATGAATGCTGAACATTTATTTCAGGATTACGGCTTCTCACAGCGTGTTTCTTAATGCAAGTTCGGAGGTGCATAACTTGCGACCGAGTGGCTGTAGCGCAAAAATATGGTGATATTCTGAATCAGCGGAAAAAACTGCACCAGATAGATACCACGTTACGTCCTGATTTGACAGATAACTTATTGTCTGAGTACCAGGGCACAAAAATTACATAAGTAGCTCAGGAGCAGTCAGATTGAAAAACAGATGTCATTTTCGTAATCAGCGGCAAATCTGCATTAGGTGATATAAATTTATATGGCTCTGTACCCTAGATGCGACTGAATTGAGTCACCTTTCAAAGGAGTATGTTATAGCAAGTTCAGCCGTTTTCTTCCCAAATCACAAAAATGCCGATATCTTCAAAAGTAGGCAACGTAGAGCAAAAATAAAGTTTTATTCGGAATCAGCAGCAAAAACTACATAAGAAAAACTGCATTGAACCGCGGTTAATGGTCATACTAGCGAGCAGTGCCACTCAAGGATACCTTGAAGGAATACTCTCGGTCACAATTTTGGACGCCAATTTCTCCCGATTCAGATCGAATCTAGCTAAACTGAATGCATTTTCGAACTCAGCACACAAAACTGCATATAACAGTATGCGAACCACTAAGCTTTGCAGAAAAAATTTTTTTTTCGAACACCTTTGAGAGGCCAAGCACCCCCCATACCCCCCTAAACAGCACACTTTAGTGCGCTCATTTTGTTTTGGCCAAATTCATGCCTAACTTTTATTAAAACATTAGCTTGGCAGGGCCTTTGTGTAAAAAGTTATAAAGATTTTTCGAAAAAAAACGGAGTGGCATTTTGCGGAAATTTCGCAGTTTACGGAGAATGTCTCGCTAACCAGCTATGATCTGGAACCGGGAGTACCAGACAATGAAAGGCCATTGGAGCAGCTACAAAACCATATGCGAGTTGGGATCATAGCTTAACCCTTTAAATCACAGGTACTCCATATGGAGTACTCCCAGAGTCGTTTCTACGTGTCGAAAAAAATTAGGAAGGGTCGTGAAAATTTCCCTAAGTGTGGAAATCGCCCGACACTTAATGACCCTGTATGTGTCGGGAAATTCGAGTCTTAGAAGTGTCGGAATATTAAGTGCGGGAATTCATATGAATTCAGATGACTGCGTTTAAATGCGAAGCGAACTGCTTTTCATTGCGTTTCACAGCGTTTAAATGTGAAGTAGCCGGCGAGAAACTTGCCCGGGCAGGCAGAGTCTTGTCTTGACCTGAATAGCATGAATCAAGTTGGTTTGTAAATATTTTTGGACAGTAGCGATGAGTACGCATTATTTACAGGAAGGCTAGCTCTGAAACTCCGTTTGTAGATGTGAATTTTGCGTATTCAGTAAAGTTTAGGCTAAAATGTCCTCATTGCATAATATGACGTGCTATGACGTGCCTGGCTGGCATGTTCCATGTATTTTATCGACAATAATCAAGCGCCATTCCGGTATACGTATATGCAGATTGCCCGTCAGTGGCAGTTGTTTAGTGGAATTCCAACCCTCTCTTGTAGCGGTAAAATTGCTGTTGCATAGCGCTCAGTGGCACGGCATGGCCAGGGAAGCGCAGCAGGCATTGTTGTAGCCGTTCAGTGAGTGACTAGGGCTGTGCGTTGAGCCGCCAACAACTTTGGCTGCCGCGCCGGCAGTGATGCCTGGCCTGCCTGCTTGCCAGTCCTAGAGCATATCTCGCTTGCGTTCGGTTGGTCGGTGTTGTTGGTCTGGTCTATGCCAGGGCTGTTTGTTTTCCGGAAAAAAACTCAAGCCGGTTTTTTTCCGGTTTTTTTCCTGTTTTTTTCCGGTTTTTTTCCAAAAGTTATTTTCCGAGATGACAGAAAAAAATTTTTAACAATCGCTTTTTATTGCAGAATTCAACGAAATAGCGTGAGTTTTATTACAAAATGCACTAATTTCATGTTTTAGAGTAGTAATTTGATTTTAAAACACCAAAAAATACAATAAGAAAAGTTGCCTGAAAATGGTACCAATATTTTTGCGAAAAACAGCTAAGTTATGCCATGGAAATGCTTGTAAGGCTTCTATTAACGTAAATTCAAAGCATTGGAAGCGAAATTAATCAGTTATTGTGCCTATTTCCTTTAAAAACTTACTTGAGTTTTTTTCCGCATTTTAGTTTTTTTCCGAGCCCCTAGGAAAAAAACCGGTTTTTTTCCGGAAAAAAACGAAAAAAACCGAGGAAAAAAACCGACCCAACAGCCCTGGTCTATGCTTGTTGCATCCCCACTAGACACCGGCTATCGTTTCTGTTTAGGGGCCGTTTATATTTTTAAATGCTATGGGTAGGGTAGGCCAGTGTGGTGCATTTTGAAAATTTGAAACTAGGTAAAGTAATACTAGGTAAAGTTCTCAGCTAAGAAACTAGGTGAAGTAATACTAGGTAAAGCCCAGAAAAACTAGGTAATACTAGGTAAACCTAAAACGCTCTAAATCAAGTAAAAATATATATTTTTGGTTCAATAGAACAATGACGAAGTTGGCGGAGTTGGGTATACCGAACCCATACCGAAAAATAGGTATTTTTGCGAATAACTACCGAATAAATACCTACCGATTCCAGGTATTTTAATAAATACCCACACCGGGTATACCGATTATTTTGGGAATACCCAGGTACTTGGGAATCGGTATTTTTTGTCCAGCTTAGTGCAATTTTATCGAAAATTCCCTATAAGCACAATGTTTTCTTTGTAATTTTGCATTTTATGGCATGCAGAAACACGTTCTATTACGATACCCCTCCAAAATATCGAATTTGAAGTATTTTTAGCCCTATGACCCTACTCCCTGTCCCAAGCCTGCTTTGTTATTTGAAAGCGTTGGTCTAGTTTTGGCCCAACTTCACACTGCTCTGCTCCCCTTAATAATCAACTCTCTATGTACTTGTTGTACAGTACATTCACAATCAACAAAATAGCTCCGCATTTTGTGACTGCTTGTTGGATCTCCATACTGTACACTAGCAGGCCTCAAAACTACAGTACAATGGACGCAGTGGCGTATCCAGGGGGTGTGGGCTGGGTACACCCCCTTTGCGGTGGAGGTAGGAAGAGAAAGTCTGTAAAAATAAGCGAAACTATGTATCAAAACTGTCTATTTTGTGCTCAGAATACCTTTTAAATGCGTTTTTGAACGCTAAATTTTCAAAATTTTCTCGCCCTGGTCGGCAGAAGCCCAACCAGGCCACTGTTACTGGCGTATACAGGGGGGTGTAGGGTGTGTACCTTTGCCTGCCTTTGCGGTGGAGGTAGGAAGAAAAAGTCTGTCAAAAATATAAGAAACTAATGAATTATGTACTAAAACTGTCTATTTTGTGCTCAGAATGCCTTCTAAATGCGTTTTTGAAGGCCAAATTTTCAAAATTTTCTCGCCCTGGTCGGGCAGAAGCTCAGCCAGGCCATTATAAACTACCAAAACTTGTAATTTCTGTTAATTTTAAGCCTGGAATGTGTCTTAAACGCTTTTTTGAAGGCAAATTTTCTTACCCTGGTTGGGTAGCGGCCCAACCAGGGACTTTCAAACTTTTACACCCCCTTTCCGAAATCCTGCATACACCACTGAATGGAAGCATTTCTCTCAGCCAAAATTGTTTATGGAAACGATTTTCACTCAAGTGAAACTAAAAAATAATTTTATAAAATTCCTAAAAAAAAGCTGTAAATCCCGTTGCTGTTGATGAATTTACTAGTTTACTTGGAAATGACTAAATCTATGGCCTTGCCCTCGTAAATGGGAAATTCAGTGTTTTGACTTTGTAAAATATTTTCTGCAAATACCGAATAAATACCGGCACAACTATAACTGATGAATCAGTGTTACCACACATCTGTCATTACCACCTCCATACACGTTTATGTTGCAGATAGCTCTACACCAGTGTGGTGCATTTTGAAAATTAGAAACTAGGTAAAGTAATACTAGGCAAAGTTGTCACCTATAAAACTAGGTAAAGTAATATTAGGTAAAGTTCTCAGCTAAGAAACTAGGTAAAGTAATACTAAGTAAAGCCCAGAAAAGCTAGGTAATACTAGGTAAACCTAAAACGCTCGAAATCAAGTCAAATATTATTTTTGGTTCAATAGAACAATGATGAAGTTAGTGGAGTTAATATTTACGAAATTTGACACATTTCAAGTAAATATTTGTATTTTATTGATCAAATAAGTCAGAAATTCATTCTCTGGGCCACTGTAATTGTGGGAAAGCCGGAAATTTGAAGGTTTGCTGACTGAAAATGCCAAGTAAAACTAAAAATATCAAACTTGGTAAACTTGTTCTACCTAGAAGTACCTAGTTATGTGGATTTAAAACTAGGTAAAGTAAAACTAGGTAAAATAGAGTAACCAGTAACTAGGTAAAGTAAATCTAGGTACTTTTCCCGAATATTAACTAGGTAATACTAGGTATACCTAGTTACCTAAATAATAAGTGCACCACACTGGGGTAGGCGGGTCAGGGTGTGGGCGTAACTGACTTAGGGGTCCCTCCACTATATATTAATTAATCAGTTTCTTGCTTAGGCTTAGGCTTAGGCTTAGGCGTCAACTGAATACAGTAGATAAAATTGAAATTTTTGTTAGGGACCCGTAAAAGTCAGTTTCGCCCAGGGTGTGTTGAGAGGTAGGGGGCTGGGGCATGCATGTAACAGGTCATCCGCCAAAGTGGATGGGGTTGGGGTCTGGCGCCGACTGGGGGTTCTGAGACCGCAACCTGAAAAGGCAACGAAAAAGAAAGGCTCTGTCTGAAAAGGCTCAGTATGCATCTGTCTACATTGGTTGTGATCTGACGCCGTGGCAAGCTAAGAAAGCTTTTGACTTGCGGAAAGAATTGCGACTATGGCGGGAAAATGGCGAAACCGATCTCTTTGTAGACTACCGTACGCTCTGCATTCGGAGTGCTAAGACCAAAGCCTCCATTTGTTAATTTTTTGTTCTTTGTTCACCTTGATTCAATTTTGTTAGCACAGCGAATAGTCTTGATAAGTAGAGTAGACGTAAGTGAAGTGTGTTAAGGGCCGCATGTTATGTCAATCTCTGGCGATTTGTGGGCCCGTTGCCCAAGTGGTAACAAAAGAGTAAACGGTAAACGGTGAGGTTCTGTGTCCAGTTCCGACTTTTCCCACTTCCGACTTTTTGCTTTCGCTGTATTAGAATTGTTACGCCTAAGCCTAAGCCTGAACCTAACCCCGAAGCCTAAGACTGAACCTAACCTCTTAGCCTAAGTCTGAACCTAAGCCTAAGCCCAAGCCAGAACCTAACGCATAAAACTAAAACTGAACCCAACCCCACCTCCCCCTTTAGAAAAGCGTGCTTTTTATGAGGGCAAAGACACTAACGGAGCGCCGGATGCGCCTATGGACTACGAGGATTTCTGGCCCAACAATAACAACAAGAACGTGAGTCTATTTGAAATGAAACGCTTGTCTCATACACCATCGATTTAAAAGGGGCAGTGGCATACATACATACATTGTACATGTAACAGGTCATCCGCCGAAGGGGGTTGGGGGTCTGGCGCCGGCCGGGGGAGTCTGATCCGAAACTTTGGGAGGGGGTTGGGCACTAAAAAACGCTCAAAAATCGAAAAAATCGCAATTTTTTCGGCTTAAATCGAAAAAATCGCTAATTTGGGCTCAAATACAGCTAAAAAGTGCTGTTTTCCAGGCCACCATACATGAAACAAGGGGGTCTGCCCACACCCGACTTAAGCCAGACCCCCGAATGGGACCCTCCCCACGAGACGATTCCCCCCCCTCAGATTTTCTGTTAGGTAATTTTTGAGCAAATGTTTGCGATTTTTTGGAATTTCAGACACAAAAATTCAAAAACTTTTTCAGGATTCTGGGGCGAAAATTAAAACCCTATTTGGACCGAAAACAGCGTTAAAAACCTTGTTTTTGGATTAACAATGCCTTAAAACTCCTGTTCTGGTTGAAGAAAATGCCTTAAAACCGAATATTGAAGTAAAAAATGCAATAAAAAGCTGCTTTGAACCCGGAGTACGTATTGAAAACGAGTTTCCACGATAAAGTACAGATTGAAATGCGTTTTTTAACTAAATCCGCTGGGGGACTTTTGCCTAAAAATCGGGCTTGGGGGCTCGAATGTGGGGGCACCATACAGTAGTGCACAAAAAAAATGTCCTCTCCACTTTTTCGGGTTCACTAAAATCACTCTTTTTCACTCAATTTTCAACGAATTTGAACCAAATTCTCAGGGTAGGTGCCCAATTAGTCCGGCTACTTGTGTTACAGTTTCGGCGCGAAAATTCAAATTTTGGCGGGAAATTTAAACGAAAATGCGAAAATCATATGGTCTCATGAAATCGGCTCTTACTCAAGAAATACAAAAGCTACGCCCGTGAAATCATGGCCGCTTATAGACCCGATATAGTGCAATTTTATGTAGAAGTTTCAAAACCCTCGCTCAAAGTACGCGCGAGAATCCGATTTTCAAAGTTGGCGAAAAATCGTGATTTATCATCATTTCCAAAGCTAACATTTTGAGGTTCACTAAAATTGCCCGTTTTCAGTCAATTGTCTGCCAATCTGAACCAAATTTGCAGAGTACGTACCCAACGGTTCTGGCTAACTCTGGTAGAATTTGGGCGCGAAAATTCAAATTTTGACGGGAAATTTAAACGAATATGTGAATATCATAAAATGGTCTCATAAAAACGGCTCTTACTCAAGGAATACAAAAGCTATTCTGGTGAAATCACGGCCGCTTATAGACCCAATATAGTGCAATTTTATATAGAAGTTTCAAAACCCTCGCTCAAAGTACGCGCCAGAACCCCATTTTCAAAGTTGGCAGAAAATCGGAATTTATCCATTTCCAAAGCTAGCATTTTGAGGTTCAGTAAAATTGCCCGTTTTCAGTCAATTCTCTGCCAATCCGAACCAGATTTGCAGAATAGGTGCCCAATGGGTCTGGCTAACTCTGCTAGAATTTCGGCGCGAAAATTCAGATGTTGGCGGGAAATTTATACATTACTAAGAACAATTTTTGCAGGATACTTTGTAGTTTAAATTTCCCGCCAACATTTGAATTTTCGCGCCGAAATTCTAGCAGAGTTAACCAGACCCATTGGGCACCTATTCTGCAAATTTGGTTCAGATTGGCAGAGAATTGACTGAAAACGGGCAATTTTAGTGAACCTCAAAATGTTAGCTCTGGAAATGGATAAATCCCGATTTTCTGCCAAATTTGAAAATCGGATTCTCGCGCGTACTTTGAGTGAGGGTTTTGAAACTTGTACATAAAACTGCACTATGTTGGGTCTATAAGCGGCCATGATTTCACCAGAATTGCTTTTGTATTTCTTGAGTAAGAGCCGTTTTTATGAGACCATTTTATGATATTCACATATTCGTTTAAATTTCCCGCCAAATTTTTAATTTTCGCGCCCAAATTCTAGCAGAGTTAGTCAGACCCATTGGCCACGTACTCTGCAAATCTGGTTCAGATTGGCAGAGAATTGACTGAAAACGGGCAATTTTAGTGAACCTCAAAATGTTAGCCTTGGAAATGGATAAATTCCGATTTTTTGCCAACTTTGAAAATCTAATTCTCGCGCGTACTTTGAGCGAGGATTTTGAAACTTCCACAGCAAATTGCACTATACTGGGTCTATAAGCGGCCGTGATTTCACGGGCGTAGCTTTTGTATTTCTTGAGTAAGAGCCGTTTTTATGAGACCATATGATTTTGGCATTTTCGTTTAAATTTCCCGCCAAAATTTGAATTTTCGCGCCGAAACTGTAACATAAGTAGCCAGACTAATTGGGCACCCACCCTGAAAATTTGGTTCAAATTCGTTAAGAATTGAGTGAAAAACAGTTATTTTAGTGAACCCGAAAAAGTGGAGAGGACATTTTTTTTGTGCACTACTGTATATGGTACCGGTACCTTATATGGTACCACCACAGGCCCCGAACGTGGGGGTACCATATATGGTGCCACTAGCCTAGGTACTGGTACCACAAATGCGTTTAGTGCCTGACTGTATACACCTAATCTAGGCTAACTTTAACTTATATGACTTACTGTATTTCTCTTGCCACGGAGGCATATTGTACCGGTACCTTATATTTTGCCACCACAGGCCCCTAACGTGTGGATCTGGATCATACATGGGCCGGAAAAATCCGGAGGGGGGGTGGGGGGGGGTTGAGACCTCGGGGGGGGGGGGGGGTCCCCCCGAAAAAAGGCCAAAAAACGCCTATTTTGCCTTAAATAAGCGAAATTTTCTCCCTCCGGGAGGGGGTGGAAGGCCGAGGGGGTGGTATGGACGGCCGAGGGGGGGTATGGCCGGCCGAGGGGGAGGGGTATACCCCCCCTTACCCCCCCGGCCCATGTATGATCTGGATACCATAATACGTATTGAAAACGAGTTTCCGCGATAAAATACAGATTGGAATGCGTTTTTAAACTAAATCTGCTGGGCAGACTTTTGCCAAAAAATTAGGCTTGGGGGCTCGAATGTGGGGCACCATTTATGCAAATAATGTGTATGCATATGTACAGAGTGTGCCAAAAAAACAACCCAGCAGAGTTTTCGCTGTAGCAACCGCAAATCTCAACCGATTTGAATGAGTCCTTTTTTAAATGAAAGATAAATAAATTCTTGAAAGATTGCAGTACCATTTATTAAGATAGCCTGCTTAGTTCCTGAGATATTTGTCCTCAAAGTCAAAACAGAGATTTTGGCAATGAACAAGAGTGATAAAGAACAACCCAGCAGATTTTTTACTTTTGCAATCATGAATCTCAACGGATTTGAATGAATCCATTTTTGAATGAAAGACTGATACATTCTTCAAAGATTTGGTGCAATTTTTATTGAGATTCACAGTTTAGTTCTTGAGATATTTGCCTTCTAAGTCGAAACAGATTTTGGCAAAGAACAAGAGCGATTCCGTTGCATTTCATAATAAAGCAGATTCCTACTGCTAGGCTAATGATACCTTAGTGGTGAAGTAAACCGAGTTTCATTGTCACCTGTAAAGCCTCCAAGAGCCCTTAGCAGTAGCAGGAATCCATTTTATTACGAAGTGCAGAATAATAAAAAAATCCCTCTTGTTCACTGCCAAAATAAATGTTTTGAATTTGAGAGCCAATATCTCAGGAACTAAGCAGAACACATTAATGAGAATTTCAGCAGTCTTTTAAGGATTTATCTTTCATTTAAAAAAGATTCATTCAAATCGGTTGAAATTTGCGGTTGCTACACCGAAAAATCTGCTGGGTTGTTTTTTTGGCACACCCTGCATACATGTAACAGGGGGGTCTGGGGGGTCTGCCCCCACCCGACTTAGGCCAGACCCCCCCCCCCCGGATGGGGACCCCCTCCCCCCCCCGAGACGATTTCACCGACCCCCCCCCCCCTCCGATTTTTCTGGCAAGTAAATTTTCGAGCAAATTTTTTGCAATTTATTCCAATTTCACACACAAAAATTGCCAAAATCGCCAGAAAAACAGCACTTTTTAGCTGTGTTTCAGCCCAAATTAGCGATTTTTGGCAATTTTTAGCCAAAACATTGCGATTTTTTCGATTTTTGAGCGTTTTTTAGTGCCCACCCCCCTCCCCCAAAATTTTGGTACAGACCCCCCCCCCGGCTGGCGCGCCAGACCCCCCCCCCCCCCCACAACCCCCCCCACCCCCCATCGGCGGATGACCTGTTACATGTATGACACCCTGTATATATACAGACAACTGTACAGTACAGGTGCCCCATCAATGTTACTCTAGTTGAATTTTTAGTGCCAAAATTTGGGTCTTTTTATTTTCCATATACAAACTAAGCTTTCTGAATTAATACAACAGTGCTTTCATTCTTGTCTGGCAATTGCCAAAAGGAAGTTTGGTTGGTCTGACGTTTTCTGCACGTTATCTTAACTATGTGTACATGGTTTGATCACAGTTGGACCAGGTATCCTAGCTATACACAGGACAAGGCAATCAGTTACAAATCAGAATCGAAAGATGTGATTATCCCCTTGCAACGTACCCACCACTATAGTGGCTTCACGACAGCAAAAAAAATTGGCTGTCGTGAAGTAAATTTACGTTGAATGGCTGTCGTGAAGCGCTTCCCGACAGCCAAAATTTTTGGCTGTCGTGAAGTTTTTTAGAGCCCGAACGGATTTCGTTTTGGCTGTCGTGAAGTTTTTTCACGACAGCCATTCGTTTTTGGCCGTTGGCGCGTAAAAACAAAATTCAAAAAAGGAGGACGATTAATTTGAATGAAATCAATCAAAATGCATTTATTCTGTACTGTAAAAGTAACAATTCTCCTATTTAGAATACTCTTGTCTGTGTTTTTTCTCATGAAGTATTTTCTGGTCTGTTTGTGATGAGTTTTTTCTCTCGTATGGTGTTTTATTGATGGCTAAAAAGAAAGAATTTACATATCCGAAGATGCAGATGCAGGTAGTGTTTCAAAAATCTTGCCACCCATGTGATTGCCTAAATGGTTTTTTCTTTCTTCTGTTTCAGGCTTTCGAGGCTGCCGGAAGTCGAATAGTGTTATTTCCAGTTGCGTGTTTACTAACCGGCCGGCTGGCCTACCTTCTTTCGCGGAGTAGGGACACGGGAGGCAAGGCCTGGCTCGGTTGTTGATTCTGGCTCTACTCGTTTATTGTGTGCAGGCTTGTAACGTAATGGCAGGTTGCGAATAAGGTTGCTGATTGACTTGACGTTGTCTTGTTGCTGGAGTGCCGACAACCAGCTAAACCTACAGGTTTATCTCTTTATTTGCTTTGTTATTTGTCACTGATTAATAATTATTCTGCACGTTGACGAACACAGTTTCTTCTAGGTATCGTTTCCCGTAAAAAAGTCAACAGTCTAGGTCCCTTGGTGGCCGGCCAAATCGACAATTGGTCTGGCCGACGCATCAGTATAGGTTTACCCACTGAAGAGCCTGTTTTCCAAATATAAAAGTACCCCTAGATACGCATTGGCGTAGGGTACGCATTGAAGGACCTGTTTTCCAAACATAAAAGTACCCCTAGAGACGCATCAGTATATGGTGCGTCGGCCAGACCAATTATCGATTTGGCCGGCTACTGAGGGAACCAAATATGTTAACTTTTGTGCCTAGTTGCCTTTTCTCTGCATAGGTTTTCTTGTTTGTTCTTGTCTAAAATATAACGTGTATTTGTCATGCTAAACAAGTGTTCCAGAGTGCTGTACAACAAACTCAGGTTCACCCCTGATTACTCAAGCTTCCAATTTGGATGATAAGCAAAAATTGGGTTAACCCCTCTGACCATTGGTACTCTTCCTTCCAATTTCGATGAAGAGCAAAAATTGGGTAATTCATCAAGAAAGGGTTAAAGTAGGTATTTGGAGCTCATTCAGATATAATTTAATTATACTTTTATTTTCCTGTACAGAATTATAGCGGGTAACGTCCATACATGTAACAGGGGGACTGGTCTGCCCCCCATGCTTCTTACGCAAGACCCCCTAATGGGGATCCCCTCCGAGTCCATTTTGAGTAAATAGGCAAGTAATTTTTTGAGCAAATTTTTGCGATTTTTTTGCAATTTCAGACACAAAAATTGCAAAATTGCCTGCAAAACAGCACTTTTATCTGCATTTCTTAGCGATTTTTGGCGATTTTTAGCCAAAAAATGCGATTTTTTCGTTTTT
>JASANB010001756.1:0-18450 GCA_030248155.1 Sabatieria punctata
TTATCTTTGTTTGTTAAAAGAACACTGATTAATGCTTACGCCATCAAGTGACTCCAGCCTCACATGTATCGTTATAGAGAAGAAAGTTCTTGCCCAATGTGTATCCTAATCTGCGCAAGTTTCGCTCTGAATACTAATTTGCGCAACAGCTAAAATCAGCTTCTTTCATAACTAGGATGATAAGATAAGCACAGAAATCGATTCTAGAGGTCTTCAGCGACTCTAAATAATAGTGGTTACTGTTCACAGCTCAAAAGGTTGCAGTGTTATGGCCGATGAAATTTGACTGAAATTGCTAAAAATGGCCCATTTGACCATGAACTTTGACCGGCCATAACACTGCAACCTTTTGAGCTAGAACAGTAACCAAAGTATTATTAGAGTCGCTGAAGACTCTAGAATCGATTTCTGTGTTTATCTTATCATCCCAGTTATGAAAGAAGGTGATTTTAGCTGTTGCGCAAATTAGTATTCAGAGCGAAACTTGCGCAGATTAGGATACACTTTGGGCAAGAACTTTCTTCTCTATAACGATACATGTGAGGCTGGAGTCACTTGATGGCGTAAGCATTAATCAGTGTTGTGCCGGTTGAATATAGTTAGTTATTTACTAAGTAAATACATTAGTTAGTTAGTTAGTTACTAACTTTTACTAACTAAACTCAGATTTCGCTTAACTAAACTCAACTCTAACTAAACTCATTTTCAGAAAATTACTAAGTAAAAAATCGAGTTACTTAGTTATGAGTTTAGTAACATTCAGTTTAGTTATAGTGTTAAAGATAGGCGCTTTGGCCATATGTATCTAGTTTCGAGTATAAATTCTCAAAAATTTTGGGGTCTCATTCAGGTTCTATTGATTCTGGGGTCTCTCACAAAGAGGGCACAAGGTTTCACAAGATTTTAAACTCCAATGCTTGTGCGAAAAAAACAGAATACTTCAGTGGGGGTATCCAAGGGGGTGTGGGGTGTGTACACCCCCTTTGCGGTGGTTAATATAGGGAGGAAAAATTAGACAAAAATAAGAGAAATTTAATTCAGTTTATGTACTAAAACTGTCGATTTTATGCTCAGAATAGCTTTTAAACGCGTTTTCGAAGGCTAAATTTTCAAAAATTTCTCGCCTTCTGGGCAGAATCCCAACCAGACCACTTTGAAAACTTGTAATTTCTGTCATTTTTAAGCTCAAAATGCTTTTTAACCACGTTTTTGAATGCTAATTTTGCGAAATTTTCTCCCCCTTGTTGGGCAGTGGCCCAACCAGACACCTTCAAAATTTTACACCCCCTTGAAAAATCCTGGGTACGCCACTGGAGTAGTTGTTGGAATTCGCAATGGTTAATATAGACTGCAATGATACGTAGCTATCTATGTACAGGCCATCTGCCAATTAGGGTTGCGAGGTTTGAGTCCGGTCAGGGGGATTGAGCTAGAGACCTGCGCGGGCCGCCTTGTCCATGTCACTGTTCGGAAGTGAGTTGAAAATCAGAAATGCCGTTTTAGCCCTTATATTTTAGAGTATAAGTTGGTGAAGGTTTGTTCTGTGCAAAACTATATGGAGAATGCGTTTACTTGGAACTACAGTTGGTAGGTACTAGAGTGCGAACTGGTATTGGGTATTGGGTATTGGGTATTGGGTGTATTGGGGTGTTTTCAGGTATTGGGTATTGGGTATTGGGTATTGGGGTTTTTACCCCCCAATACCCAATACTAAATTGGACAATTAAAAATAGAGAAAAATCGATGTTGACCAGAAAAATTTATCTGAAAAAATCGAAAAAGTTGATCGATGATTCGGTTTAGTAAGCTGTTTTGGCGTTAAGGAGCCGTCCATAAACGACGTCATTCAAAATCCCGATTTTTCGGAGTCCCCTCCCCCAAAATCGCCTTGCGTCGTTTCTTGGGGATCCTCTCCCCTAAGGCGACATCGTTTTCGGTTTACCCCCTCCCGATAAAAGTGCAGTACATACAGAACTGTCAAGTTTTCTTGTTAGCATACTGCGCAATCAATAGAATAAATCCCTACAACCACTCTGGGAAGCATTTCTGCATTGTAGAAACGTTTGACAGACTGTACTTAAATTGAAAATAATACAATCAAAGTTCTCTAAAATTCCGAAAAAAGCGAATTCTTTGCTAACCCCTCCGCCTCCTGGTGTGTCGTCTATCGTCGCATTTCAGCCGACCCCCTCCCCTTCTGGAATGTCATCGTTTATGGACGGCCTAATCAACTAAACGTAGTAGAATTTCCAAAAAGTGTAATGCTTTTCTAAGCGCTACGCTATACCAGTAATTAATTTCTCCGTTCTTATCTAAAATAATGTCACCGTAATGTACTAGCACCGTACCCATGGCTATTGCGGTCGCGGTGGTACACACAATTTCGGCCGAGTTAGGAAAAAATCGCCGGAAGTAAGAAACACGACTGAATTACGAAATATTTAGTACCAAAACTGTTAATTTCTGCTAATTTTTCGCCTAAACGGTTTCTAAATGCTTTCTGAAAGGCTAATTTTTCAAAATTTTCTCGCCCTGCTTGGGCAGTGGCCCAACCAGCCTCTTAAAAATTTTAATTGCAGCGCCAAAAAACTTGGGTACAGAACTAGAATGCACCTGTCCACTGAAATGAAATTTTTGCCCCAGCTATGCAAGTATTGGGTATTGGGTATTGGGTATTGGGGTATTGGGGGTCTCAGGTATTGGTATTGGGTATTGGGTATTGGGGTATTGGGTTTTTTAGGTATTGTTCGCACTCTACTAGGTACCACCAAATTTCAGGTAAGTCCAGGTTCAGGTGTCTCTAAAATCCAATTTCAGGTTCAGGTTCAGGTTTCAGGTACATTTTTCAAAAGTACCCAGGTTCTGAACCTGAACCTGTCGGATTAAGCTAGTACTATATCATACCATATCAAATTCAAACCGGTAAGTTTATGCCATACCATACCATACCAAATTCAAAGTTTGAATTTGGTAGGTATCCCTGCCACCTAGCAAATAAATAGCTAGTTTATTTCGGATTGAGGGAGTGAGAAATTTGCTAGGAATTTGCTAGGAATTTACTAGGCTGAGACATATTCATCCATTATTCCTATCTTTCCCTGCTTGGCCTGGGACCTGATGTGCTGCCAGTATATACTTTATACCCAAGGTAGGTTACGCTACGCGTACAGCTAAAGTAGGGCTAATAGCCAAGTATGGACAAAAGTCAGTCTCTAAGCTGACAGTAGATTCGGCAAATAGAAAACTACTGAATGTGTTCATGTTAGGAATAATGTTAGAGAAAATTCTTGTCTGTGCTTCTCTTGCTGCTCTTGCTTGTACAGGTAATTGAAAGTGAGATACAATGTATGTATAGTTTTGATTTTAAACGGTACCGGAGTTTTCCACTATATAAGACAAATAGAAAAATGCCCAAATAGATCATTTTTCACACCCTTTTGAAAATGATGATCTTATAATAACTATGGTGGTTTTATAATCGGAAAATCATATAGGCATCATTTGGTTGAGCGAAAAATTTTGCATAAAATTCTAGCAAATTGATAGCAAATAGATAGCAAATTTTTAGCAAATAACAAGTTAATAACAAATTAAATTTGAAATTGCAGTGTCTAGCAAGTAAATAGCTAGTAAATAAAATTCCCGACAGTTACAAGCAAGTTAATAGCAAGTTAACTAGAAAATAAATTTACTGGGAAACAGTAATAAAGATACGATTTTTCGCTATGAGCTAAATCAATAGCGCTCCTGTTCCTTTTCCTAAGAAAACGATCCATGCTCAAAGCAATCGAAATTTACAAACCAACAATTCGACAAAAACGAGAAAAACGCAAGACAATTTTTTGCGGATGATGAACCGATCGCCATTGTAGTAGGAAACCCCCACGCACACTACGAACGTTCATTTCAAACTCTAAGTTCGGCATTAAGTTATGGCTCAGGCTTAGATAAGTTCTACCGTACTAGCTGACGTTCAACAAACAAACTAAAGCTTTAGGCTTAGACATAGAGGAAGACAAGCTCTCATAAAGGCAATTCCGGATGGGGCTTTTCCCTAATCGCGTTCATTTTTAAGTTACAGTACACGTAGGTGCAGATAATGTGCATTAGACGCTTCACGCACACCATTTTTAAGAACAAAACTGTAGAGCGTCAAGCAATATCTGATATAACCAATTTCAAATGTTGACAGTGCATTCTACTTGTACCGGAAAGTTTAAGACAAGAAAAAGCTGAAAAGTAGGTACCGACCTAGTAGGTGTCAGATAAGTAGTTTTATTTTCAAGTAGGTTCAGGTTCAGGTTAATACCCAGGTTTCAGGTTCAGGTTCATCAGGTATACCTACCAACTTTGTGGCAAGTGTCCTCCCAGGAGGGGTCCTAGAGCAGCAGTAGCAGTTATACGGAGATCCAGTGCTTCAGTAGCCACACTTGAGCACTGTGGCACAACTATTATACTTGCAGTACTTTCCCATACCGGTTTTATTTAAGATGCAATTTCTGAGAGAATCGACTTTCTCATTAAGGGAGCCTCCCCAAATTGGTCTGGGTCATCTCACGGATTTCAATAATTCCTGCATATCTTGGTGACAGATGATGAAAAACCGCGATGCACCAAGTTTGAGCTCGATCGGCCCAGTGGGTCCTCCGGGGGTCCCACCAAAGTACCCCTTGTCGAGCGAAAATTCCCGATTTCGAGCTCTTACTTAAAAACCTCATAGCTTGGTCATATTTTGTCTGACAATGAAGATTCATACACCAATCGATTCAGCGGAACGTGTAGATTCTAAAACTGGTATCTAGAATGCGGTTTTGATACTCCGTACCGCCGTTTTGGGCGAAAAACGCGGTTTGACACTAAATTTTTGCCTGACCTGCGATAACGTTTAGCCTAATTTGACTACATTATAGTGGCGAGCCAAAGCTGGATTTTTTATATATCATAGGCAACTGAATTGCCAACATACACGCAAAAAATCACCAGAATGCTAGGGGGCCGTTCCTTCGAAATTGGCCCTGATAGGCAGGGGCAAAAAATTTTTTTTCTTGTATTTGCATGAAACTTCTTGTGTAGGGTAAATTTATGCTGCTGATTTCGAATTTAACATTTATTTCGGCAAAACCCGACGTTTTCCTACTGAATTTCCTGGTTTTGTGTGGTTAAATCCCAGGATTGACACAAATAGTAAGATCGTAACCTAAGACAGCTTCTAGCTACTGCGAAGAAATAACATCAAGAATGCTCCACTCGGCGCCAGGCTCGGCCGTAGTCAGCTGAGCGACCATGTGCTGCAACTAAATCGCGGAAACGCGTCCGCGAAGTCCGGAGGGGGGTGGGGGTGCAAAATTCTGAATTTTTGAACATCATAGTTTATGGACGGCCCCTAACTTGATTATTTTCTATGCACCCCACTCCACTTTCTTCTTCTTTTCAAAAAATTATTTCCAAATATACGTACAGTAGTTGCCATTCAAAGAATTTTAGCGGAGTAGATATGTCATCTTCTTTTTGCACTCTTCAAAATGACCTTGTTCACGACTGGCCAATTTCACGCACACACTGATATAACTTTGAGACATTGCTGCTTGCTGATTACTAAAATCAGTACAGAAATTCAAAGTTAATGAATGCAGAATGCCGTCCATGTTAGTGTTTCGGCGATTCAGTTGCACCCCATCTCATGCCCATGGTTCCTCAGCTGACTGCGGCCGAGCCTGGCGCCGAGTGGAGCATTCTTGGTGTTATTTTTTGGTATCAGCATTTGTAGCTTCTTTCGGACAGTAGATAGACAGCTTTCCTGCTCTCTAACTTCGCGCCCTTGTCTTGACATTGTTGCTTGCTGCGTACCCCGATCTTCTCTAATGCATAAATGTCGCCTTTGTGGTATTTGAGCAACGATATCTCTAGTCAGTACCCAATTCCCTATCCCTACTGTACATATCTACTTACTTGCCCTAGTTTGGTCAGGCCCACCTTGTTGTATTGTGGTGGCATTTGGGTTTTGGCCGCCTTTTGGTGCTAGTACCATATTATGCAATCAACTGGACTCACAGGACAGGCATGTAACTTCTGCAAAATTACTTGCTAATACCATAGAATGTATGCATGTACGTGTCGCATAGTTAACAGACCAGTCCAGTCACCGGTCATTCGCTGTATTGTGTATACAAAGTCATCAACAAACCGTTTACTAGTAGCGGGTTAACAGTATCAAAACAAATACAGTCAACAGTTTGATTGACCACCTTTTCCAATTGATCTGTGACACACTTGTCTCTCTGCTGTTTCGAACAGAAATATTTGTGGTAGAGGCAGATACCGTATATTTCAAACATGGAGTCCATAAGCTCATTATCAATTTTTATTTCATTCCTTGCTTGGCTTACAACAGCCCCAAAGCAACAAACAATTAGCAGCAATTCTAGCTAAAAATAGGCAAATATAGCTAACAGAAAAATTCGTATTGTATGTAAGAAGTACCTGGATTGCTTGTCGAGTCATTATCTTGCGCAAAATGATAGAACAAGACCAATTTGTTCAGACCAGACCACAATTACAGCCAAAAAAAGGTCCAATCTCGTACTAATAGTGTGAATGAATAAGGAGGAGAATGCCAGCCTACAGAACAGAGTTTAGAATAGCAAGAACGCACTCACTCGGCCTGTTTATCTGCTTGCGCCTGGCTGGCCGCTAAACTACTCACAGCAAAAACAGCTAAGATACGCTGACTCTGATAGCTATTTAAAACACTGAACCGGCAATGACAAATATATGCACACATGCTAGGCGGCCTAGCCCTAGTAGGCTACACTAAAACATGTAACGCAGTCAGTCGGGTCGGGGATATAACCGATTTTCGCTATAATGCGACTTCAGACATTCTTATCCCATGGTCGGATCATGATCACCGTTTTGATTTTGGCTACACACGTGCTTGTATGTAGTTGGTGGAGTCAGGCTCCTCTGTTACTTACTTATATACTGTACATATAGTTTAGAAATTTATGGCTGCATAACTAAACAGTACAACATGTACATACTGAGCAGATCAGCTTTAAAACCAGGAAATTCAGTAGGAAAACGTAGGATTTTGCCGAAATAAATGTTAAATTCGAAATCAGCAGCATAAATTCACCCTACAAAAGAAGTTTCATGCAAATACAAGAAAAAAAATTTTTTGCCCCTGCCTATCAGGGCCAATTTCGAAGGAACGGCCCCCTAGCATTCTGGTGATTTTTTGTGTGTATGTTGGCAATTCAGTTGCCTATGATATATAAAAAATCCAGCTTTGGCTCGCCACTATAATGTAGTCAAATTAGGCTAAACGTTATCGCAGGTCAGGCAAAAATTTAGTGTCAAACCGCGTTTTTCGCCCAAAACGTCGGCACGGAGTGTCAAAACCGCATTCTAGATACCAGTTTTAGAATCTACACGTTCCGCTGAATCGATTGGTGTATGAATCTTCATTGTCAGACAAAATATGACCAAGCTATGAGGTTTTTAAGTAAGAGCTCGAAATCGGGAATTTTCGCTCGACAAGGGGTACTTTGGCGGGACCCCCCGGGGGACCCACTGGGCGGATCGAGCTCAAACTTGGTGCATCGCGGTTTTTCATCATCTGTCACTAAGATATGCAGGAATTATTGAAATCCGCGAGATGACCCAGACCAATTTGGGGAGCAAAAGTCTATTCTCTCAGAAATTGCATCTTAATACAGTGTGTCTCAAATCTAATTCAAATGAAACCTACCAGTACACCCCAATCCTGCAATAAGTAATGGTGATGTCCTTCTAAGACGGTATTTGAATATGCAGATTGGCCAAATGGACTGGCTGTCAACCTCTTTTATTCGTTCTATTTCCACTAGTGCCCAATCATAGGACCTGTGAAGTATGTCAAATGCTGGTGCCAGATAAATGTCAAGCACATTGTATTCAGATGCATTTCTGTTGATGTTGCCTTCAGCGGCAGCTCCAAGGAAGACCAGAGTCTCGTTTTCCTCAGTTGGTGCTGTATCGCTGAACCACAAACATGTAATAATAGGTGATCCGGCTTACTGTTGCATGTGTATATATATATGCATTAAGTTAGTAAGTTAGTTAAGTATATCCGACACGATTATACAATACAGAACCACGGGACCAGAATGACAGCTGGGCCGTTAGCCGGCTACAAAGCCCTGCCCATGAGATGCTTAATAATGTGCAAGTTTTGGACATTTTTATGGAAACAGACAGTTGCATTCGGAATTCGCGTCGCCCATTCGTACACGTGACAAAGATATGAACCGATGTGTTATCTCTCCCTTTGGGACAGAGAACTATATTTTCGCATCATCAGAGCATAACTTTGTTTGAAAAAATTGAGTACTTTCTCTAAGTCATTCATATAAATATATACAATCTAATAATAGCTTATTGCCATCCGTTATAAGAACTGCAATCTCGGTTTTACAAGTTAGTTTAGACCTAACAGATTGCCAAAAACGCCTGTCAGAGTTCGAGTTCAAAATACTGTTCTGAAAAATAGGTTCAGGTTCAAGTCAAGTCCAACAACATGGAAATTTCAGATTCAAGTCCAGGATCAAGTCCATCTTCTAAAAAACCTGGACAATAGGTTCAGGTTCAAGTCCACTGATATTAACAAAAAAACTGTCGAAATTTTTCACTGTTTGCAACTTTACTGAACCATGTAAGCGTGTGCACTGCGCTGACAGTGAAAGGCCCAGATGAGACTTTTTATCGGGCGCTACATATAGTATTTTTCAAACTGAAAATGTCAGAAACCAAAGTGTAGAAACGTGAAACCATTATCTTTCTATGCAATCCAACAGAAAATTTAACCAAGTTTTAGCTAAAATTACACTCAAAATTTGAACCTATTTGAGTAAGCCCAATAAAACAGGGACAGGTTAAAGAAAATATGTACAGGGTGTGCCAAAAAAAACAACCCAGCAGATTTTTCGCTGTAGCAACCGAAAATCTCAACCGATTTGAATGAATCCTTTTTTTAAATGAAAGATAAATAAATGAAATCGAGTATGCCACTTGAGGGCTTTATGAGGATATCTGCAGTTTATTACTGCAGCAAAAACATCATACTTTTACGTTTCTGTTCGAAACTTCATCGACTTTTTCTGATCAAATACACATACAGATTTTGAGTACTGTTTGTGTAATGTGTGTCGGGATTTTCAATGTGTATAACATATGTATACATTGAAAACACAATTTGTATTTCTGTGCATGGTAAATGTGTATGTGTATACACAAGCAACAGTAGCTTCCTTCCAGAAGGACCCTAAATTGATTCAAAAGAGCAGAAAGTGTACCGACCACAGTGTAGGGCATCAAGACAAAATCAGCCAGTTTCAGCTTGTCCAGTTAAAGGCTGAAGTTAACTTACCTTACTCTAAAATTATGATCCAGGTCAACCGTTTTGTCATAGAAGCAATGAGCCGCTGTCAGCACATGCCGCTTACTAATCAGACTGCCTGTACACAAAGACTTTTGTCGTCGCAACTGAAATGGGTTGTGGTTGTGCAGCCACGCTTTCTAACACTAAATCGCTTTTATCTTACATTAAGTCTAAATTTTACTATGGCATTAAAATTCACTTTTAAAACAGTTAGTCTCTGAACCGAGCGAGTCTGGCTTATGGTTGGACAATATACAATATCAAACAATACATATATGCATTGTTTTTGGCGTACACACAATATATGTATGCAATATCATGTGCATGCAAAATTCTAAAATGCGATAGTTATTTGCAAATCGACACTTTTGCATATTATTGAGTTTGCATATTTTTGTGAGAAGCATCGTTGATCTAAACAAACGCTGGCAGTTCAAGTCATTGAGCTTGAGTAGTGCCTCCCGCGAGACTGCCGGGGAAAAAATTGATTGGTCGGCCCACTTCGCTCCACCCACTTTGGAAATACAGATTTTTCTGTTTGGTTTTGTCTTTCTACTCTTCATTTTTACTTTTCTGTTTATATATTTTCATTTATACTTTTTTTTCTTATTTTATACTTTTCTGTATATATATTTTTATTTCTACTTTTCATTTTCACTTTTCTGTTTTTACTTTCTACTTTTCATTTTTATTTTCTGTTTATTTATTTTAATTTTCTACTTTTCACTTTTTCTTTTCTGAATATTTATTTTTCTTTTCTTCTTTTCATTTTACTTTTCTGTTTCTTTGATTTTAATTTCACTTTTATTATTATAAATCTTTATTTTATTTTCTACTCTTCATTTTTACTTTTCTCTTTATGTATGTATTGAAGAGAAATCGGTGTTTTTGGAAGCCCTTTTCGTCATTTTTTGCTTGTTTTTAACTCTAAAACGCTATTTGGCAGCTTAAAATAGTGATTTTTAGCGTCCTTGCTGAAAAAACGTGCTAAAAACGCATTTCCGAGCGTTTTGGAGCTTTTTGAAAATTGGGACCCCCCATCTGGGCGAAATCCCCAACCACACCTGAGGAAGACCCCATACCCCCTTCCCCCAGGTCGGCCCGGAGCTGTTACATGTATGCTCTGGCCGACAGCTGCCTGTGTCTGATTTGAATTTTTTGGACTGACTTTTCCACAAAACCTTATAGAGTGTTTCTTTAGTGGAACACGTGCTTTTACCCCGATTTTTTACGTTTTAGCCAAGTTTTCATCATATTTTTAATCTTTGTGTTTATTCAAGATTAAAGGGCAGCTGGGCCGATTGGCCGGCTACTTACCACCCTACTACTATAGTAATCTGAACTTAGCGCTCACGCTATCAAAATACAAGAATCAAGGTGCAACAAAATAACAGAAAAATTAACAAACGGAGGCTTTGGTCTTGGCTCTCCTAAGTGTGAGTGTGCGGTAGTCAATAAACAAATCACTATCGCCATTTTGGCGTCGGCAACGCAATTCAGTTCGTAAGTCAAAAGCTTTCTTTGCTTGCCACGGCGTCAGATCGCAACCGATGTAAGTAGACAGATGCATACTGGGGCTTTGCAGAAAGAACTCTTCTTTTATGTTGCATGATGGCCTGCTTGGTCACTCGGTCTTTCAATTCCACTACAACCTTAGGGTGCGTGTCCGTACCAACAGTCCGAATGTTCAAAATATTCATGCAGTCAATAGACAGTTCAGAAAACAGGTCGTTGACTAGTGAAGGGACGTCCTTTCTGTCTGTTGTTCGAGTGAAAAGTCCGTTAATAACGAGGTTTAGGCTGCGTCGCTCACGTTCTCGCATCTCTCGTTCCCAGTCACAAACACGCACCAGCTCAGAGTGCGCTTTGTCATAACAGGAGGAAGGGTTAGGCACCGGCAAGCCATTTCTAGCTGTTTGCAGGACAGATGCATACGATCTCTTCGTCTCGAGAGTGGACAGCTTATTCAGATCGGCAGTGACCTTTTCAAGTTGATCCGAGAGGCAGGACACTTTGTTGCAGACAGCAGAATAGTCATCGTCAGCAGGACCAGAAGTAGTCATCGTAGCAACTGACGGCCACTCCTCAGGGTCCATAATTTGTTTGGAGCGAAACCCGTCAATCAGATCGGAGCAGTCAGGGCAATGCAAGGCAATAAACTTGAGAGTACGTGCAAGATGAGAGAGCTCATCACAGTACTGAGCAGACACCCTCGATTACAGCAGAGTCTTTCCAAAACAAGGCTGACACAGAAACGCTCCTCCGTAGTAGGAACATCTGAAGCATTTCACAGGGCAGGAAAAGATTTTGCAGCCACATTCGATGCAAGTCGACATTTGCAGAAATTGACACGCACAGCGATAAACTGCAGACAGCGAGAGCGGCCCAGATAGAGCGACCGCTCAACAGTCAGGCAGCGCGCACACCTTTATCTACTTATCTATCTTTTCCAGAACAAAATGTTTTATCTGAATAATCGCCCATGGGCGCATATTTGGAAAGGCTTTGCAAACAGACGCCCAGGGGCCACTATTTGGGGGGCGTTTATACGGAGAAACCCGGTACCTAATTTTTGGCTAGAAATCGCTAAGTTTTGATCAAATGCAGCTAAAACTGCTATTTTACATGTAATTTTAGTCTCTGAAATTCTAAAAATTGCA
Organism: Sabatieria punctata; assembly: GCA_030248155.1. Taxonomy (NCBI): domain Eukaryota; kingdom Metazoa; phylum Nematoda; class Chromadorea; order Araeolaimida; family Comesomatidae; genus Sabatieria; species Sabatieria punctata. The sequence continues at coordinate 12,079 of JASANB010001756.1, forward strand.
AAAATTCAAAAATTACTTGCCATAGAAATCGTAGGAGGAGGGGTAGGAAAATCGCCGCTTTGGAGACCGGCACCAACCAGAAGTCTGCCTATGTCAGGTGTGTGCAGACACCCCACCAGCACCCCTGTTACATATACGGTATAACAGGAACCAAAGTTTGCTTGGCAACTAGTTTCTGTACTGATACTACCATTTCAACACAAAACTATGTACTGTTACCGTACTTGTCGCCTCTCTTCCGCACCTAAGCTGACTTTCTGACAAGATGCATTTTGTGCAATTTTTGCCACTGCACCCCTGTAACATGTACCTCTGAATGACTGTTATTCCTGTAGTTGTACATAAGAGCTATTTCCAAACGGGCAGTCCAAGGGAACTGACTGATAGTTGCATCATTTCCCGGTGCTATTTTGAGCACTGCCTGAAATCTGATAAACCGGTGTCCTGTGCCTGCTGATATTGTTGCAAGTGCAGCAAGCACCAAGAGTGCTAACAAGAAAACTTAACAGAATTGTGAGCAGGCAGACACAACAGTTTGCAAGCCAATGCACTTACACTGTCTAGGCCAACCGTTCCGCAGTTGTCGGTCAACCAGTCACACTCCTCCTCTGACAACTTAGTTATTGGCATGACGAGGTACATTTCCATGAACAGAAGAAACGCTACTGTCAACGAAGGAGTCATGGTTTATTGTACAGTGCTGGCTGGTTAAACGACCCTACAGTTTGTCTCATGCAAAAACATCCGATGTGCCACCCTGCGGTGTTACAGAACAGCGATTTTTTGGTTCTGCTCAATTAACCAACTGAATCTTTTATTCACACATGTGAACAGAACTGGTTGAAGTGGTGCTGCTCTGCCCCAACCAAATGTTTGAATTCATTTCCATCTCAAATTAACTTGGCGGTTTGAATTCGATATGGTATGGTATAGTATAAACTTGGTGGTTTGAATTCGATATACAGGGTGTGCCAAAAAAAAACAACCCAGCAGATTTTTGGCTGTAGCAACCGCAAATCTCAACCGATTTGAATGAATCCTTTTTTAGATGAAAGATAAATAAATTCTTGAAAGATTGATCCAACGTTTATTAATGTACTCTGCTTAGTTCCTGAGATATTCACTCTCAAAATCAAAACTGTGATTTTGGCAGTGAACAAGAGGGAATTTTTCTTTTTCCGCTGCACTTCGTAATAAAACGGATTCCTGCTACAGTTGAGGGCTATTGGAGGCTTTACTGGTGACACAGAAGCTCGGTTCACTTCAACAGTAAAGTGTCATTAGCCCCCAGCAGTAGGAATCTGCTTTATTATGAAGTGCAACGGAATCGCTCTTGTTCTTTGCCAAAATCTGTTTCGAATTTGAGGGCAAATATCTCAAGAACCAAGCATTGAATCTCAATAAAAATTGCACCAATCTATGAAGAATTTATCAATCTTTCATTCAAAAAAGGACTCATTCAAATCGGTTAAGATTCATGGTTGCAAAAGTAAAAAATCTGCTGGGTTGTGTTTATCACTCTTGTTCACTGACAAAATCTTTGTTTTGACTTTAAGGGCAAATATCTCAGGAACTAAGCAGGCTATCTTAATAAGCGATTCATCGGTCTTTCAAAAATTTATTTATCTTTTATTTAAAAAAAATATTCATTCAAATCGGTTGCGATTTGCGGTTGCTACAGCAAAAAATCTGCTGGGTTGTTTTTTTTGGCACACCCTGTAGTATAGTATAGTATAAACTTGGTGGTTTGAACTCGATATAGTATAGTATAGTATAAACTTGGTGGTTTGAATTCGATATGGTATGGTAATGAGAGAGAGAAAGAAGAACGGAAAAAAGAAAGGGGAAAAGAAAAAAAAAGGTAGTATAAACTTGGTAGTTAGAATTTGACATGGTATGGTATAGTATAAACTTGGTGGTTTGAATTCGATATGGTATGGTATAGTATAAACTTGGTAGTTAGAATTTGACATGGTATGGTATAGTATAAACTTGGTAGTTAGAATTTGACATGGTATGGTATAGTATAAACTTGGTAGTTAGAATTTGACATGGTATGGTATAGTATAAACTTGGTGGTTTGAATTCGATATGGTATGGTATAGTATAAACTTGGTAGTTAGAATTTGACATGGTATGGTATAGTATAAACTTGGTAGTTAGAATTTGACATGGTATGGTATAGTATAAACTTGAAAAAAAAAAAGTAGTTAGAATTTGACATGGTATGGTATAGTATAAACTTGGTAGTTAGAATTTGACATGGTATGGTATAGTATAAACTTGGTAGTTAGAATTTGACATGGTATGGTATAGTATAAACTTGGTAGTTAGAATTTGACATGGTATGGTATAGTATAAACTTGGTAGTTAGAATTTGACATGGTATGGTATAGTATAAACTTGGTAGTTAGAATTTGACATGTTATGGTATAGCATAAACTTGGTGGTTTGAACTCGATATAGTATGGTATAGTATAAACTTGGTGGTTTGAATTCGATATGGTATGGTATAGTATAAACTTGGTAGTTAGAATTTGACATGGTATGGTATAGTATAAACTTGGTGGTTTGAATTCGATATAGTATAGTATAGTATAAACTTGGTGGTTTGAACTCGATATAGTATAGTATAGTATAGTGTTCCGACGATATCAAAATTCAAGAAGATAGGTCGATATTCGATATCGATATCGATATCGATATTTTCAACTCAATATCGATCGATATCGATAACGGTCGATATCGATATTTATAGTTACATGCGAGAAAATCTCAAGATTTGAAAGAACAAACTGCTCTCACTGGTTATCAGTCAAGCACTGATGCAATCAGCGGTCTGATATAAATTAAGTAGAGAATCTAAGAAAGGTAGTTGCCCTTCTGAAGCCTTCAATGAAAAAGGTTGACCCCTCAGGCCGATGCCCCACCCTCATTAGGCATAAATGAGCTCAGACAGAATAGCTGTATTTCATCTTATTTTAATCACAAATAGGACACAATCCTTGATTTTAGTAGAAAATCGGACTTTTTGCCATCCTTTCAACCACCCATCAGCCGGCATTACCTCCCCAGGATTTAAAAAATTTTCCACCCCTCAGCCGAAATGGTAGCCCATGTCTGCTTCTGCCCTCCCCAGCTTCAAGTGTGTATAGTAGAGTGAGCCGCTCTTCAGTGTTGCTGCAGACATTTAAGAACCTAACTGTTGCTGTCTGAAAGCTGAGAATGCCAAGAAATTGACGTTTCTGAGAGCTATCATGCCATTGTTAGGTTTTGACACTATTCCAGGGAAATAAACTTGGTGTCAGTTCTGTTTTCTACTTTTCGGGACAAAAATTATCAAATATCGATGTAAACTTAGCGATATCGATATCGATATCGATACTGGAAAAAAAGGGTCGATATATAACATTGCTTAATTCGATATCGAGGTATCGATATATCGTCGGTAAATTTCCCAGGTAGTATAGTATAAACTTGGTGGTTTGAATTCGATATGGTATGGTATAGTATAAACTTGGTAGTTAGAATTTGACATGGTATGGTATAGTATAAACTTACTTGGTAAGTTTGAAAGGATTGCTTAAAAAGTCCGATTTTCTACTGAAAATCCAAAGTTGTCCTATTTGTGATTAAAATCAAGATGAAATACGAAGCTGTTCTGTCTGAGACTCATTTGCTTCCAAAATTGGGTGGAGTATCATTTTGAAGGAGTCAACCTTTTTTCGTGAAGAGCTTCAGAAGAATTGCTACCTTGCCAGGATGCTCTGCCAGGTATATCAGCACCGCTGATTACATCAGTGCTGACATTTTGTTAACCAGTAAAGATTTTTTTCTTTCGAATTTTTTTTCTTGCATAACTACCAAATATCGATATCGATATCTGAGTATCAGATCGATATTTTAGTTGAAAAATATCGATATCGATATCGATATCGAATATCGACGAGATTTTGATATCGTCGGAATTTATACTATACTATACTACATATCAGTTCAAACCACCAAGTTTATACTATACACGCCAACATATCGAATTCAAACCACAAGTTTGCTATACCATACCGTATCAAACCACAACTACCAAGTTTATATTCTGCCATACCATTGTCGAAATTCTGACTACCAAGTTGCCAATACCGTACCATGTCAAATTCTAACTTACCAAGTTTTCTTGCCATACCATGTCAAATTCTAACTACCAAGTTTCGGTGTCAGAATTCAACTACCAATTTATACTGTACCGTACCATGTCAAGACCAACTTGCAAGTACACTCCACTGCCATACCATGTCAGAATTCAACTTTACTTGAGTTTTCTGCTCACCATACCATGTCAGAATGCAGCTACAGAAGTTTATACTGCTCTGCTCCACCCAGAATACAACACCAAGTTTATACTGCTGCCATACCATGTCAAATTCTAACCTTAGTACTTCTATGTCAGAATTCTAACACAGGATTTTATACTATACCATACCATATCATTCAAACCACCAAGACACTACACTGCCATACCATGTCAGAATTCTAACTACAAAGTTGCTATACTATACCATACTGCATTCAGGATACAACACCAAAGTTTGCACTACTGCCATACCATGTCAGAATTCTAACTACCAATTTTATACTACATACCATACCAAAGCATCATTTGAACCACCAAGTTTATATACCATACCATGTCAGAATTCTAACTACAAGTTTATACTATACCATACCATATTCAAACCTGAGACCATATACACTCACTGCCTGTCGAGTTCAAACCACCAAGTTGTACTATACCCCATACTTACAGGTGTGTTGCCAAAAAACAACCCAACAAATTTTTTTGCTGTAACAACTGCAAATCGCAACCGATTTGGAAATGAATATTTTTTTAAATAAGATAAATAAATTTTTGAAAGACCGATGAATCTGCTTGGTAAAATTAACTAGCAGTTTCCTGAAGATCTTGTACCAAAGTAAGCAAAAAAAAGAACAAAAAAAAAAAGATTTCAAAACTACAACCCAGCAGATTTTTTACTTTTGCAACCATGAATCTTAACCGATTTGAATGAGTCCCTTTTTGAATGAAGATTGATAAATTCTTCATAGATTGGTGCAATTTTATTGAGATTCCTGTCCCTTGGTTTCTTGAAATATTTGCCCTCAAATTCTGAAACGGAGCACGGCAAGGAGCAAAACGATTCCCGTTGCACTTTCATAATAAAGCAGATTTCACCACTGCCGAGAGCTAAATGACACTTTTACTGTTGAAGTGAACCGAGCTTCTGTGTCGCCGGTAAAAGCCTCCAATAAGCCTCAACTTTGAATGTTTTGAAGTGCAGCGGAAAAAAAAAATTCGCGATTACTTTGCCAAAATCACAGTTTTGATTTTGAGTGAATATCTCGGGGTTAAAAAGCAGAAATTTATTAATAAACGTTGGATCAATTTTCAGAATTTATTTATCTTTAAATCTAAAAAAGGATTCATTCAAATCGGTGAGAATTTGCAGAACTGCCCCGGCCAAAAATCTGCTGGGTTGTTTTTTTTTGGCACCCTGTATGTACAAACCTGCCAATTTATATATACCATACCATATCGAGGAATTCCAGCCGCCCAGATTAATTTGAATGAAAATAATTCAAACATTTTGGTGGGGCAGAACGAGATTCTGATACATGTGTGAAGGACAGTTGGTTGAGCAGAACAAAATCGCGTTGAAATGTTTTTGGCTTTGGGATCGTTTGTACCAACCAGCACTGTACAATAAACCATGACTCCTTCTGTGCTGTTTCTTCTGTTCATGAAGCAACACCTCGTCATGCCGGCAACTAAGTTGTCAGAGGAGATGACTGGTGTGACCGACAACGATGTAAGTGCATTGGCTTGCAAATATACAATTCTGTTAAGTGGTGCTAACTTGTATCGGCGAACAAGTTTGGAAATTTATCGAGATTTCGGGGCAGTTAACTCAAAAAATCTTACCGAAATGTCTGAAGCTATCAGTCAGTTCCTTGGTTTTGCTCCGTTTGGAAGCAACTCTTATGTACGAGCTACGAAACCAACAGTCATTCAAGGCGCATGTTGCAGGGGTGCAATTGGTAAAAATTGCACAAAATGTCTTGTAAGCCCAGAAGAGGCGACAAGTACGGTAACAGTACGCCAATTTTGTGTTGAAATGTGAATTGTCAGTACGAGCAAGTTGCCAAAAAAACGGTTCCTGTTAAAACCGTATATGCTGAAATTGTACTGGTGAAAATCTGCACATTGTGCCGGTGGGCGGCGTTTTCTACCCCTCCTCCTACATTTCTATGGCGAAATTTTTGAATTTTTGCAATTTTGAACTAAAATACGTAGTAAAATAGCAGTTTTAACTGCAT
>JASANB010001758.1:0-15794 GCA_030248155.1 Sabatieria punctata
GCTCTTTGATCGGATTTTTTATTAAAATTAGTGATTTCTGTGCCAATTTGTATAGCACTAGAGCCGCTACGTACTTGTATTAATGGGATCGGAGGGTTGGTATTTCTGGCTGGCCTCAAAGCCCCTAGTACAAGTATGGTGTGACGGTTTTGTTTGAGTGCATTAATTTCTTACAGCCCTGGTGTCCTGAAGGCCATTCAGAATCCACTCGGTTTCTGTTTTGTGCAAAATTTTTCGGTTTGTTTAGATCGGTTTGTTTCTAGCTAGCGTAGTTTACATAGTCTTGGGGTTTTTCAACACGGAAACATGAGATACTACGGTAGCAATTTACTGACTTTCTCAGAAAAGATTCGGGAATTGTGGGACACTACTCCATTAGCGGACACCTACCATACTAACTTAAGACTAAGATTGAATCTGGAAGTAAGTCTAACTTAATGCTAAGGTTCATTCATCCCGAACCAATGTACATAGAAGCCTGAAACCTGATCACCACAACAGTGCTGATACTGTTGTTTGGTATTGGATTTTCCGTTTGTGTATGTGTATGTGTATGGTAAGTTGTGTATACACATTCAACAAAACAATGTGTATATTTGTGTATGTGTATCGTCTTGAAAATGCAAATTTTTTGGTAGATTTTCAGTCAGAAATGCTAGAAAAATCAAATCTCTGAATGTTTGCTGCTTAAAACCTTGGATAGCTTTGAAATCGAGTTACTTAGGCCATTTGAAGGCTCTACGAGGATGTCTACTGTTTATTACCGCAGCAAAACGTAGAAATTTTACGATTATATTCGAAATTTTATCGACTTTTGTTGATCAAATACACATACAGAAAAATACACATTTTGAGTACTGTTTGTGTATGGTAATGTGTATCGGAATTTTCAATGTGTATGTGTATACACATTCAAAAACAATGTGTATTTTTCTGTATGGTAAATGTGTATACACAAAAAAACAGTAAGTGCTGAATAGAAGTCCTCGGTTCCAAATAAGTGGGGGATAGTGTCACTGTATCTAAATCGGATAATAATCAGAGATAAGAGAATTATAAGAGAAATGGACGCCGCTTCCGCCGCAGCGAAACCTAGCTTAGCCTGTAAACTAATCAAAAACTAATATAAACATTGGCGAAAGCACAGCCACTGTATGCATTTCAGGTTTTAACGCTTCGCTTCTTCCCTTGAACACAACGCCAAAAAAACGCCACGCATACTACAGTCAGACACTTAACGCCGTTTATGATACCGACACCATATAAGGTATCTAGAGCAGTGGCAGCATATATGGTACCACCACAGGCCTCGAAGGTGGGGGTACCATATATGGTACCACTACCTAAGGTACCGGTACCATAAACGGCGTTAAGCGCCTGACTGTACTATACCTAGAGATAGACAAAAGAGCTGAGTTTAGTAAAAAGTTTTATATGCACATCTATACAGACAGTAGTTTTAGATATAAATGCCCTCTACATCATTTGCTAAAACCTGGATTACCCTTCAAATATCAGCCATCCATTCATCATCCGTTTTGTACACAGCACACTACATTCGCCTGCAGACTAGCAAAACCGATACAGCTTAACCTTTTGCTGCTTTTGCCGAAGAATAATAATAATAATAACAACAAAACAGCCGAGCAGTCAAAATGTTCACCGTCCCGCGGCGGCTAAAAACACTTGTTCTTCTTTTCTCCGCTCTCAGATTACGCTTTCGTCGGGCTGATGGGCCAATTTTCCGTTCGCTACCACTGTCTTGTTGTTTCGCAGCGGCACCGCTGGTTTCTTCGCACCGGCTGCCGTCTGGTAGGAGGGCGCGATGTTCTCGTTGCCGGGCTCGGGCATTCCAAAGTCCGGGGAGAGACCGGCGTGGATTAGCAGATCTGCGCAGGCTCGCGAACCGCCTTGCCGCGCGTACCAGAGAGACGACCGGCCTTCTTGATCGGTGGCCTTTATATCTGCGTTGTACTGAAACACAAACCGTCTTTCTACTATTCTAAAACACTTGGACAGCCCTGAACTCGGCTCATACATGTACTAGGGGTTTGGGGTTACCCCATACATGGGCCGGGATATATCCTTCCCCCTCGGCCGAGGGAGAAAATTTTCGCTTATTTAAGACAAAAGAGGCGTTTTAGGGACCCCCGGGGTCTCCAAACTAACGTGGGCACATATATGCCCACTTCGTTTGTATATGTATATGTATATGTATATATACAAATGCACATTAGTTTGCATATGTGTATGTATATATACATATACAAACAAAATTTTAATATTGCATATTTTTTGTATATTTGTATATTAAGAATATTATAAATTTTCTGCTGGAAAGCATGATTTCGACAAACCAGGTGGGTTAGGGGTACCATGATGGGTGTCATTGTCATATGGTAGGGCGTTGTAGGGCTAGCCAACATGAAATATTCTCAAATTGCATGAGTGTATTCCGATTTCAGGCAGTTCTCCCAACCGGTGCGAACTCTATTAAGTGATATTGCCCTCAGTCTAAAATTTCTACCAGCTAGAATTTATGTTGTTGCTAAAACTCAGGCTTTTTAGGATCTGTAATATCAAGAAAATTTTTGTGCGGTGTGGGTAAGTCACCGGTGGTCGAAAATCTTTAAATGATACAAATGCTAACAACAAATTCAAACTTACGCTTTAGGTACACCCCTTAGTTTTAGGTTAACAGGTATGTTAAGGCTTAGGTTCTGGCTTTAGTCTTCGATTCAGGCCTACTAGGCTCGTACATAGGTATAGTTTTAAGCAGAAATAGCCCCTGAAATCGTTATTACGCATCATAGGGAGAATGGCTGAACGGGTTTATCTGAAAAAATAATAACACGTTTAAAACTAGAATGAAACGAAAAGGGAAACGTGCGGGATTCGATTTATCAATTTCGTCATTGAGCATGCCTACTATTCCATTTTTTCGTTTCAAACCGCAAAAACTCATTGCGAAATACTTCTAAAACGAAGATGAATAATATTTATCTCTTAATGCAGACGAGGCTAAACCGCAAATTTAACAAATTCTTCTGGAAAAGTTGAAGACATAGGCTCAAAATACAAAAACACCCGAAGCAACTGTAAAAATATCTCAATTACCATACGAAAGTGGCCAAAATGTGCTAAACTACTTACTGCAAAAATATACAAATAAAAATATACAAACCGTTTGTATATCAAGTCTGTTTGTATATGTATATTGAATATTGCATCAGCAGTCCGTTTGTATATGTATATGTATATGTATATCCAAAACATTTGTATATATATATGTATATTTGAATATACAAACCCACACTACTCCAAACCCCCTCCGGGTTTTTCCGGCCCATGCATAGAAAGGTCAACCCCCGACACAGTTTAGGGGACCGCCGACCCAAAAAGTACAGGTAGTGGCCATACATGGGCCGGAAAAATGGGTATGGGGATGGGGGTAGTCAAAATCCGAAAAATTGGGGGTGGGCCTGCCGGTTTGGGGGGGGTCGCGGCGATTTTGGTGGGTGGGGTCAGGAACAAAAGTCGGCTTCAAGTGGGTGGGTGGGTGGGGTCGTTTGGGGGGGGGGGGTCGAGTCCAAGTTGGGGGGGTGGTCAACCCCCCCGGACCCCCCGCCCATGTATGGTAGTGGCTCCAGTACTAACAAAGCGACTCAGAAATCACTAACTTTTAGCTTAAAATTCGAATTCACTTGAAAACCATTGGAAACCGAATTTGGCGGTTCGCTTCTGACAGTTATGAGAAATCGGTTTTGTTTGAAGCTCTTCCTATCGTTTTTTGCTTGATTATAGCTCTAAAACGCTATTTGACAGCTCAAAAGAGCGATTTTTAGCCTATTTACTGAGAAAAACGTGCCGAAAAACGCATTTACAGACGTTTTGGAGCTTTATGAAATTTTGGATCCCCTCGACCAGGGATGTGAGGTGGGAAAAAAACACCGGAAAAAAACTGTTTTTTTCCGAAAAAAAAACCGGTTTTTTTCCTAAGGGTCGGAAAAAAACATAAATCGCGGAAAAAAACTCAAGCTAAAAATAGCTAATTTACGTCATTTTTCGTTTAAAAAATGGACTTTTGCTATGTATAATAGAATAGGCCATACTGACTCAAAACTGTTAGAAAAACAACAAAAAAGACCAAATTTGGCATGAAAAAACAAAAATGCAAACTGCTGTAGGAAAATTTGCATATAGCGTTATTTATGGAACCTGTCAGGCACTGTTTCATGCCTGTTTCGTGATTTATATCAATGTAACACGTGTATTTCTGGTCTAACAAGACTGAGGAAGGCGCTAGAAAGCGTTAGGAATCATAAAACCAGCCTAGGATACTCAGAACTTGGGCTGGAGTTTTTTTCCGCGATTTAGGAAAAAAAACCGAAAAAAAACCGGAAAAAAAACTGGAAAAAAACAGGCCGAGGTTTTTTTCGGAAAAATATACAACCCTGCCCTCGACCCCCACTTGACAGAACCACCTCCGCCACGCACGACGGCCCGGACCTGTTACATGTATGAGCCGACTCTACGCCTCTTAGCATTTTTTGGTGGAATTTAGTACAGAAATATTCGGGAAAAGCATACATGTCCTCCGCTGATCGGGGAGGGAAGGCTGGTGGTCTGAGCCAAAATTCTAGAGGGGATTAGTAACCAAAGAAACGCTTAAAAAATTGTCAAAGACCGTAATTTCGACTCAAAAGCACTCGTTTACAGGCGATTTTAGTGCCTGAAGTTCTAAAAAATTGCTTGCCAGAAAAATCAGATCGGAAAAAATCATACATGTAACAGGGGGGTCTGCCCCCCACCCGACTTAGGCCAGACCCCCCAGATGGGGACCCCCCCGAGACGATTTCACCGACCCCCCCTCCGATTTTTCTGGCAAGTAAATTTTCGAGCAAATTTTTGCAATTTTTTACACTTTCACACACAAAAATTGCCAAAATCGCCTGCAAAACAGCACTTTTTAGCTGTATTTCAGCCCAAATTAGCGATTTTTGGCAATTTTTAGCAAAAAATTGCGATTTTTCTCGATTTTTGAGCGTTTTTTAGTGCCCACCCCCCTCCCCCAAAATTTTGGCGCAGCCCCCCCCCGGCCGGCGCCAGACCCCCCAACCCCCCTCCCCCCATCGGCGGATGACCTGTTACATGTAAGGAAAAAATTGTCTCAGGGGGTCTGGCCAAAGTCGGGAGGGAAGGCGGACCCCCTTTAACAAGTGAAGCAGAGCAAAACCAACCCATAAGAGCAGTTGGGCCAGTTCGGGACTGTTTCCGGAGCAAGCCAAGTGCAGCGCCGTCCGCCGGTCGCGACCGCTAATGGTGGCGTTGACATCGTCCTCACTAGCGAAGGCCAGAATGTGCATGAGAGAGCGTAGTTGCTTGGCCAGCACTGCATCCAGTAACTGTTGACACAGCGGTCGCTCCCTCGACAGGGGACACAGGAACGATCTGTGCTCGTATTTGGCTCTGATCCACGACTCCTTCACTTCCCTAAAACTGTCATTTTCTATTGAAATACTGTAACCGCATTACAAATACATTATTAGATCCTTCAGTGCTTGAGCACAATAACCAAAAAGGTAAAGTAGTACATTTGCGGATAAGAATAAAGAGAACTTTGCATGCATGAAGTATATATTCAGAGTATATACAGTATAACAGTCAGATACTTAACGCCTTTAATGATACCGACGCCATATCGGTATATGGTGTGGTGGTGATACCATAAATGTCGTTAAGCGTCAGAGTGTATAACAAATCAGTGAAAGGCTGTATTTTCCATTTATCGAGTGTATGCAGCAGCCAGACTCAACTGTACGTTCAAATTGCACATAAACGGGACGGGTTCTCGGCTAATGCACAAAGACGGAGACTTACGTAGGGGCGGAGGGTGCTGGCTTAGGTCTGCCTTTAGTGTTGGCTTCCCACAACGCATTGGCCGACTTATTTCCCATCGCCTGCATAATACTTATGCACTCGAGACTGAAAAATACTCACATATTATTATGATAATGACCGATCGAGAATGTAGCTAAGAGAGCAGAACTCACGGCCACTCATCCAGATCGAGAGATCGCACTCGCGACACGTGAGATCCGAGGTTTCTGTGAATGCCGGAACACTCTATGCAAATTAGTACTCCCATGTTAGTCGAACACCAGTCTGGGTCTGAAATCGGTTCTCACCTGTACAGCGTACATACAATGTATTGCATGCGATCGATCATACATGGGCCGGGGGGGTAAGGGGGGGTATACCCCTCCCCTCGGGGACCCCCCCCCCGAGGTCTCAACCCCCCCACCCCCCCTCCGGATTTTTCCGGCCCATGTATGCATGCGATACGTCTTCGAGTTTTCTGAGTCACTTAAAATGGCCGCTATTCAATCGATTTTCAACCGAACGAAACGATTTTTTAAGTCATTACCACTATTTCAGTCAGACACTTAACGCCGTTTATAGTAGCGGCACCATATACGTATGGTACCGGTACCTAGGCTAGTTGCACCATATGGTACCGGCACCGAATATAGAGCTCCTCCGGGAGGGAGGAAATTTTCGCTTATTATTTAAAAGGCAAAATAGTCGTTTTTGGACTTTTTTGGGAGCCCCTCCGGATTTTTCCAGCCCATGTATGCGCACGGGAGGCAAGATCGCTCGCCATTACGCCACAGACGCAGACCATATGGTGCCAGTACTAGAGTACAAAGTGGTATTGGGTATTGGGTGTATTGGGGTGTTTTCCAGCTATTGGGTATTGGGTATTGGGGTTTTTACCAACCAGGCCTCTTAAAAGTTTTAGTTGCTGTGCTAATAATCTTGTGCACACAACTGGAATGTACCTGTCCACTCAAATCCAATTTTTGGTCCAGCTATGCAAGTATTGGGGTATTGGGTTTTTTAGGTATTGTTCGCACTCTAGCCAGTACCCTAAGCACCTTATATGGTGCAAATACCATAAGTGCCGGACTGTTATAAGCGGAGAATCACTTACTAGGAGCAGCGCAGTCGACGCACTTGTCGTTGCCAGGCAAGCTCTTGAGGGCGAGCACCTCTGCGCGCTCTCCATGCAGTCGGTTCCTAGCCGAGTCGCACTTCTGACTCAGCTGAGCCTGCAGACACTTCTCTATGCGACCCTCGATGGCCGTCACCCACTCCTCCTTCTCCTCCTGCGACACCGCCTCGAACTGCCACTGCTTCTGGTCGGCAGTCACTATCACGAACTCCAGGTTCTCTTCCATATCTGAAACACACCCTCTCTCTCTACACCGATCTGCTTATGTAATGTGTAACTCGCTAGGCAGACCGTTAACAAATTTGTTTCTTTCTTTGCTTCTATGGTAGCTTGTTTCTTCTACGATTGTTTGTCTGTTGGCATGATTTTGTAGATGGTTATATGGTTGTTTGTACGATTGTTTGTCTGTTCGCATGATTTTGTAGATGGTTATATGGTTGTTTGTACGATTGTTTGTCTGTTCGCATGATTTTGTAGATGGTTATATGGTTGTTTGTACGATTGTTTGTCTGTTCGCATGATTTTGTAGTTGGTTATATGGTTGTTTGTACGATTGTTTGTCTGTTGGTATAGTTTTGTAGTTGGTTATAAGGTTGTTTGTACGATTGTTTGTCTGTTGGTATGGCTTTGGAGTTGGTTATATGGTTGTTTGTACGATTGTTTGTCTGTTGGCATGGTTTTGTAGTTGGTTATATGGTTGTTTGTACGATTGTTTGTCTGTTGGTATGGCTTTGGAGTTGGTTATATGGTTGTTTGTACGATTGTTTGTCTGTTGGCATGGTTTTGTAGTTGGTTATATGGTTGTTTGTACGATTGTTTGTCTGTTGGCATGGTTTTGTAGTTGGTTATATGGTTGTTTGTACGATTGTTTGTCTGTTCGCATGGTTTTGTAGTTGGTTATATGGTTGTTTGTACGATTGTTTGTCTGTTGGTATGGTTTTGTAGTTGGTTATATGGTTGTTTGTACGATTGTTTGTCTGTTGGTATGGTTTTGTAGTTGGTTATATGGTTGTTTGTACGATTGTTTGTCTGTTGGCATGGTTTTGTAGTTGGTTATATGGTTGTTTGTACGATTGTTTGTCTGTTGGCATGGTTTTGTAGTTGGTTATATGGTTGTTTGTACGATTGTTTGTCTGTTGGTATGGTTTTGTAGTTGGTTATATGGTTGTTTGTACGATTGTTTGTCTGTTGGTATGGTTTTGTAGTTGGTTATATGGTTGTTTGTACGATTGTTTGTCTGTTGGTATGGTTTTGTAGTTGGTTATATGGTTGTTTATACGATTGTTTGTCTGTTGGTATGGTTTTGTAGTTGGTTATATGGTTGTTTATACGATTGTTTGTCTGTTGGTATGGTTTTGTAGTTGGTTATATGGTTGTTTGTACGATTGTTTGTCTGTTGGTATGGTTTTGTAGTTGGTTATATGGTTGTTTATACGATTGTTTGTCTGTTGGTATGGTTTTGTAGTTGGTTATATGGTTGTTTGTACGATTGTTTGTCTGTTGGTATGGTTTTGTAGTTGGTTATATGGTTGTTTATACGATTGTTTGTCTGTTGGTATGGTTTTGTAGTTGGTTATATGGTTGTTTATACGATTGTTTGTCTGTTGGTATGGTTTTGTAGTTGGTTATATGGTTGTTTGTACGATTGTTTGTCTGTTGGTATGGTTTTGTAGTTGTTTGTATTCATTCGGATGATTACTTGTTTGTTCGTATGGTTCTGTGTACTTTGTCTGCGCACAATGTGGATCTGGATACCAATCAGTCTAGCCAACACAAACACTGCTTCCTAATAACTGAATGACAGAAAGAAAGCTACCTTGCACGTCGCTGTTGGCCCTGTTGTGTCCTCTGCGCTTCTTCACTTTGGCATTGGGAGTTTCCATACCCGTCTGCGAGCTTTTGGGAATGTTGCTGCAGCTGTGAGACTCTGACTCCGTCCCGGACGCCTGATTGGTCAGTTCTCCGTTCACTCCGCCCTCCTGGATAAACTCGTACGCTGTCAACAACACCTTAGCATCCTTCTCGGCAGAGTTGGCGCGGTGATTGGAGACACCTATAAAACCAGACACCATACAGTCAGGCACTGACACAATCTGATTGCCTAGAGTTTCTTTGAGTTCCTTAGAAAGTTCGTGCATTAGAGTTGTTGAGCGGTTGTGCGTGTGCGAATGTGTGTAATTGTTAGTTGGCGATTCCGTCAATTTTCAACAGAATTAAAAGATTGTTTTGGCCAAGTGCTAGCCTGCTATACTTCTGTAGCTATGAGTTATGCCCTATCCCAAATGATCTGCTGGCATCAATGTTTACAGATGTCAAATTTGAACATAAATATCTCACCAACCCTTCATCGGATCTTTTCCAAATTTGGCAGGTTAACCGATCTATACGTGGAATTAAAACCCTGAACAGGTCAGCTTCCTAGCAAACCCGGTTAAAATCAGACCGATTTTCACTTTCAGTGAAGGCGAAAAATTTGACAGTCTCAAAAACGACGATGTTATCCTCTGCAGAGAACAACTAAGGCAACACAATGCACAATGAACACCAAAGATAGCCAAACCGTCGTGCTTTATGCTCAGAAGGTACCACCCTCATTTTTGACAACGCTGGTTTTTTACCTTGACTAGAAGTAAAAATCCGCCAGATTTTAACCGGTTGTGCTAGAACGCCGACCTATTCAGGTTTTTAAATCCATGTATATAGTGGTTAACCTGCCAAATTTCGGAAACATCCCATGAAGGGATCGTGAGATATTTACGTTCAAATTTGACATCTGAAAAGTCGGGTCAGTTGATTTCGGAAGGGCACAACTCGAGGCTACAGAAAGCTAGCTGGCTAGGACTTGGCCAAAACAAACTCTTAACAAATAATAATGATCGTGACAAAAATCTCTTCACACGGTAAAGAATTGACGGAATGGCTGCCATTTGAAAGTATTCGGAAAATTGAAAAGAAGGCTACGCGGCATACATTGGCCGGAAAAATCCGGAGGGGGTATGGAGACCTCGGGGGGGGGGGCGAAAAAAGGCCAAAAAACGCCTATTTTGCCTTAAATAAGCGAAAATTTTCTCCACCTGGAGGGGGTATGGCCGGCCGAGGTGGGTATTGGCCGGCGATGGGGAGGGGTATACCCCTACACCCCACGGCTTTTTGTATGCTACGCGGTCATTCTTTTATGACCAACAACACTGTATTATTAGAAAATCATCTCAACACCCTGTGTCAGCGGCAGAAAAAAACCATTTTCAGTCAAAACAGAGCTGACCAACCTATAGAGAAGCCGTTTTCCCTGAGTTGCGGTGGCACGGTGATCGGCTGCGTATTAGAGCGCGGTCCGCGGGGCCTCTGTCGGCCTGGAATTTTGACAGTGGCAAGAGCCAAGTTCAACTCCTTTCTGCTGCCGTTCTCCATATACTCCTGTAGACCCAGCAGTAGTAGTATGCAAATTTATAGGCTTTATTCAGCAAGCTACCTTCAAACTGGAATGATACTGTAAGCGACCGTCGTCGTAGAGACAAACGAACTTCTTCTTCCACTCCTTGTTCAGCGATTTACTGCTTCGTTTGTACAAGTGGCCCTGCAATATAATGGTTTCACTTGATTTTTCTTTATCTTACAAGATTAAATATAATTAGTAGCTCTGCCTGTCTCACTCGGTGTGGTAGCAGAACCGCATTTTCATCCAGACACATGGGCAAAGGGGAGCTGAGGGAGATTGACCCCCTCAGGCTCAGACCTATCCCCTCACCTCAGCAATTTTTTTAGCGAAAAATAAGCCTACAAACCTTGATTTTATTTAAAAAATTGGACTTTTTGGCTTACTATATCCCCTCAACCGTCGCTATCTCCTCAGCCCCTTTCAGGATTTGATCACCCCTCAGCCGAAATGCTAGCCCATGTCTGTTTTCATCGCAGTCAATCTTTTGTGAAGCGATTTTCTGGGGCTTTTTATCGTTTTCTTACGATTTCCATACAAGAAATGGCTAAAATTGATTGCGTAAACCATCTATTTAGCCCCTTTCCTGCATTCATTTCTCAACCAAAATTCTTATTTCTAGCTAGTTTTAATCTCTACCTAATGTCTAATTAAATGCCTTAACAAAATTGCAAGCTCAGCTAGCTCAACTGGGCTAAAAATCGTTTTTCTGTGAACAGCTACACTCTGTAGCAATAGAAATTGAAAAACAAAAACATGTTTTTATTCTCGATAAGCCAAACCTAAGTAGTTACTAGTTGTGCCGCTTAGGAAACCGGGTAATATGAAATAAGCGTCTAAATTTTGCCAACGTTTAGTTGATTGGGACAAAAATGGCTTCCTAAGCTAATCGGACTTTGAAGATTGTAAGTCCAAATAAGTGGCACAAAAAGCACCAACTAAGACACAAGAAAAAGAAATGAACAAAAAAGGCCATACCTGTTTGACAGGCACCTCTCTCCCACTGCCAATCTCGCCGTTCATCACTTTCTCCTCGGCTTTGTGGCTGGGTCGCTGTAACAGAGATGGTCCGATCAAAACAAACAACAAATCAAAAGCTTACGAAGATATTGGAAATGCGTCTATGGGCACCGGTCTGTTTGCGCTGTCCGTTGGGAGTGGAGGAGGGGGTGGGCTGCTTGGGTTCCGGGGGCGCCGAGCCAGACAAAATTTGGTTGTCGAACCGCTCCAGGGACGGGTCGATTATCATGCCGAATCTACTGTTGCTGGGCTCGGAGCGATTGGAAGAAGAGGGCGTTCGGCCGGTTTCCACTTCCTGAAACACAAGCCACTCTTTATGACTGTCTAAGCAGGTTAATCCGTTCTAATTTAGCCTTGAGGCCAACACTATTTCTGTGTTCGGCGGTATTGTGAACGCGATCGCCTGTTTCGCCGAACACTGATCCCATGTTTAAGGTGTTCGCGAACAGCACCCGAACACAACATGAACACCCCTAGAACACAAAAATGGACAGGGCGAACAACTCTCAAAAACAACGAACACCCCCAAACACCTTAGAGACATTTTAAGAAGAGTTTGATTGGGAACACTTTAGAGACACTTTTAGGGACAGTAAAAGTCTTTTTAGCTGTAAAATGTCCCTTTTGTGTTTCCTTAAACGTCTCTATGGTGTTCGGGGTGTTGTTCATCATTATGTTCGCCCGCCCATTTTTGTGTTCGGGGCTGGTTCGGCGGAAAGTGACGAACACAAAAATTTCACGACGAACTCTTTAGTTATTATATCGGCGGGTGCAATCGTTTAGCGACGATATTTTAGCAAAAACTGCAATTTGCAGAACTCTACTGTCCCGTCCGTCTAACTACGGTAAAACGCGCAACCGCAGAGATTAACAGACAAAGCGAACAAAAACAGCAGCTCGGCTCAGCGTTACATTCTATCTATTTTACGATGCACTCAGCTGCTGAAAACACAGAGGCACTAAATGAAATCGGACAAGCGTACGTGGCGCTAGAAGAGATTGCCGATTTTTAGATTTGACGGATAACAGCAATTTCGGTCTACCGTCAAAAAAGTGGTCGCGCAAGCCACAAAAACTTTTCATCGTAACGACCAAGAATCATATGAATCAGCGAGCTAGCCAAATCCTATAATTCGGAGCACAGACGTAGGCATGTTTAGGCTCAGCAGATTTGTATAATTTGGTTGGCATATTACTGACAAGATTGATTTCCATGGAAAAGGTTGACAATTTTTTTAGTTCCGCGTGCTCTTAAGTCAGCAATGGTAAACGACACCAGCTTCCAACCAAAGCCATAATTGGTAAAAAAACAAAATAAGTATATTAATGCTAGTTATGCACCTGCACATAATGGTACCGGCACCGTATATGATACCACCACAGTCCCCGGACGTGAAAGTACAAATAGTGGTTGTGAACGAAGTGATAGACTTGGTCAAAACTTTGAGACTAAAAATTCTAAGGATTTCTAATTTCAGAATTTCAGATTTGCTAAAATTTCAGACAAAACCAAACCGATGATAGTCAAATCAAATAGTATATGGGCTGTTTGACAAACCAACGAAAAACATACCAACTGTTCGTTATTGAGAGGAGTGGAGTGATTCTGCGCGTGCACCGAGCTAAGACTGTGATTGCTGGTGGTGGGCGAGACTCCATGACTCTGCATCCTCTCTCTAACCACCGGCGGCGCGGTGGGCACGGCGAACCCGGTACTGCTGGTGGTAACTGGACTGTGCTGCAGTCCGTACGTGCGACCTGCAACAAGCATTGTTGGTAGCCGTCCTAAAACCTGCCATCCATCAATACAGTTCCCCAGAGACTTATTACAGTGTGGCACTTAACGCCGTTTATGGTACCGACACAATGGTACCGGTACCTAGGCTATGGCACGTTCCGGGCCTGTGGTGGTACCATACATGGTGCCACTAGCCTATGTACCGGTACCATATATGGTACCGGCACCTTATATGGTGTCGGTACCATAAAAGGCGTTAAGTACCAGACTGATTAACCACTACTAAGCTACCTCGGCCCAGCAGTTCGCACCAGGAAAAGCGGCCACTAGTAGTAGTGGTGTTTTTTGACCGGCTCCAATAACTGACTAACCGGCCTCGCGCGTCGACGCCGGATCATGATGACTCAGAGCAAAGAGGAGGTCGCGCGATTTTTTTAGATTGTTCAGTTTTGATGACACCGCCACCCGGCCAATAAGACTAAACTGCCGACTGACTGACTGACCGGACCGACGCGGCTTTAGCACACTGGCCACTTTTATCTATTAAATTTTTAGCTGCACACGCCACGCGCTTGCTGATAAGGGTTGGAGCTTTGAGCTGTAGCTTGGATAGGAGAGATCGGTGCAAAGTACAAGCTTAGTTCACGATTGTTCGGTGGAAACTAGGACACTGGCTGGCTGTATATTTATGGCATAAACAAACCGGTCATCTATCTGTTGAAGAGGGAGGGGGGTGGGTCGGGGCACAGTCGCCGGCCGGAGGCCTGCTGACCCCAAATTAGGGGGGGGGGGGGGGGCGGGCATGGGGAGGTCACTAAAAACGGTGAAAATCGCAATTTTGGGCAAAAAATCATAAATAAGCACTAAATTTGGCTCAAAACAGCTAAAAAACGGTGTTTTACAGGCAACATTAGTGTCTGAAATTGTACAAATTAAAAAAAATTGCAGAAAAAATTACAAGCCAGAAAAATCCGAGGGGAAGGTCGGAAAAAACGTCTCCTCCGGGGTCCCATTTGGTCTGTTTCAGGTGGGGAACCCTCCTCTTGATGCGTGCATGATGATACGGTAATAGTACGGTCAGTCACTTAACACCGTTTACGGTACTGGCACCATAATGGTACCGTCACCATATGGTACCCCCACATTCGGGGGCCTGTGGTGGTACCATTATGGTACCGGTACCATACTGACGGTACCATTGGTTGGTACCCCTATCTTCGAATTGGATTCTTCGAATTGGACCCCACTCTGTTCAGATTTCGTACCCTATATGGTTTCAACACCCATGACCATGGGTACGGGTAACAGGTTAGTAACGGCGAAAAGTTATATTGTCTATTCTAAATAGCTAATTGCTGGCGTGCCTACTTTGGAATAAGTGATCGCACAAACTTCTAGTTGATTGACTTTGCGCTAAAAAAGTCCTTCTCTAAGGCTAGTACTCGAATTTTGAACGTTTATTACGGCAAAAAGCAAGCGCCATTTGCCAGTCTACTAAAAGCGATCAAAAAATCCTCACCGAACTCCACCTAGACTAGTCTTCGCACATTGGCAGAAAACCGCGGCGGTCCTAGAACTCAATCAGCAGCACAATAGAATACAACTGTTTTTTTCTGCCACCGACCAACAACAACTAGAGCGCGCCACCAGTAGTACGCACTATTACTGGCCGGCAACAATGGCTAAACTAACGCTCGGCCGACTACCAAAACAACCCTTAACCTCTTTCAGCACACTAACCACCTTATTCTGATCGCGTCAACAAACACAAAACTCACCACAATTATACAGTCAGGCACTTAACGCCTTTATGGTACCGGTACCTAGGGTAGTGGTACCATGGTACCCCCACGTTCGGGGCTGAGCTGGTACTGGTATCCCAACCTTCGCATCGTTACCGGTACCATACCACCCTGTTCAGATTTCGTACCATATATGGTGTCGGTACCATAAACGGCGTTAAGTGCCTGACTGTTAAAGAGATTAGCATAAGAACAAACAAACAACTCACCACTAGCGTAGGATACATCTTTAGCCGAGACGTGTCTGGCAAAGTTAGCATGCGGCGGCGACGGCGCCATTGTCCGGTGCTCCTGGGGCTGGTGCAGTCTGTCTCTGTGCTGGGGAGTGGCGGGGGTCGGTGTACTATTCCTCGACTGACCGGTTCGTTGGAACAGAATCTTTCCGACAAGCTACAACCGACGCCAATCGCATTCACAACAACAACAACCGTCAGTTGTATTATTTAAGCGGCTGCGGTTTCATAGTAGGGGTTGGGTCTCCAGAAACGCAAAGCAGCGTAAACAAAGGGTTCCGGTCAGAAGAGGGAGCCCCGTCGATAATCACTAACCAGAGGCGCCGATCGGGGATTATGAGGCTAATTGTGGAGGAGACTCACCGTCGCGGAAAACGCGCCCTACGTCGAGACCGTAGGTGGCACAGGTTTCGTAATAACCGTCACCGCCGGAGGTCGTGGGCCAGTTTGCGAGCTCGACCCTCGTCTATCACTCGCGGGTTGTTCTCGCTTATCGAGTCTGCAACATAACAATAACATCCTTAGCAATACGTAACTGAACGAAGTACAT